>JAVKPL010012347.1:0-60164 GCA_032173675.1 Gastrolobium villosum | reverse complement strand
TGTAAAATTCACGAAGGTTTGGACCTTGCATGGTGGTTCAGCGTAGGAAAGAATTTCAGCAACAAAGCTGAGCAGCAGACACTATTGGCAGCGATTCGGCAGATATCGCAGATAAATGTTGTGAAGGGTTTCTGGGTGTCGGAAAGTTTGGTAGAGTCAACAGGATGTCATTCCGGAACTTTATGCATGAACCCCTGTATCGAGTAATGCTAGCAAGGAATCAGGTCTCCATACCTCTGTTCAGTCCCATGATACAGGGATGAACTTTGCAGCTGTGGCTAGTGAGCAAGGAAGAAGGAACCCAGGGAGCAAGAAATCCTGTGCCAGCTACTAAAAAAACTTTGAAGGGGCAGAATACTAAGAGTAAAGGTGTAGTTAAATCAACTCACCCTAAGGTTGATTCTGGTAGCAGTTCTAAAGGTCAAAAAGATAGTGGCAGTGGGAAGCTGATTATTCAGGAGCAGCAGAAAGGCAATCGATGGGTGACAGGATGATGGTTGTGGAGGACACTGCGAAGATTGTCAACACTGGTGTTTCTAGTCAGGTTACTTCAGTTATTGATGAAGGTATGAAGGATTTAGGGGACTGCCTTGAATCCCTGGACAAGGACATGAGGGAGATTCCTATACTTGATGAGATCCAGGCAGGTATGGCTCTGGCCGTTTCTGGGGGTATTCAAATTAGCAATTCTATGCATGTTGATTGTGAGGTTATTAGTGAGGAGGAGTTATCTATTCTCAGGGACTCGGGTTTTGTTAATCATGAAAAAAGCAGCAAGAGCTTAGAAATCTTGCATCCTATGCATAGTTAATGATGAATATTATTACTTGGAACTGTAGAGGTGCTGCCAAAAAGCATTTTAAGAGCACTCTTAATAGGTTCTGTAGGAAAAATGATGTTGGATTGGTTGCTATTCTTGAGCCTCGGGTTAGTGGTAGAAAAGCCATTAATATCATTCGTAGATTGGGGTTTTCTAACCATTTGATTGCTGATGCTCATGGTTTTGCTGGAGGCATTTGGATTCTGTGGAACAATAGTGATGTGAAAGTTAATCTTATCACTAGACATGAGCAGTTTATTCATTGCTGGGTTGAGTTTCCTGATGTTAGGGGGTTTTATTGGACAGCTGTTTATGCTAGTCCTCAGGAGGACACTCGGCTTGTTCTGTGGGAGGAGTTGAAGCACATTGGTAGAGTTATGAATGAGCCTTGGCTGGTTACTAGAGACTTTAATGAGATTGCTCTAGCCTCTGAAAAAAGAGGAGGAGGTCCTGTGGATATGAACAGATGCAACAGGTTTGTGGATGTTCTTAATGCTTGTGGGGTGATGGATTCGGGTGGTGGAGGCAATAGGTTCACTTGGAAAGGGCCTAAGTTTCTTCACTTAGACAGAGTGTATAAAAGGCTGGATAGAGCTGTTGGTAATGAGGAGTGGAGAGCCTCCTTTGAGAATGCTGACATCTTAGTTCTCCCTAGACTTTTTTCTGACCACTGTCCAATCTTGGTTAGAATGGCTATTGAGGATCTAAGATGGAGGGAAAGACCTTTCAGATTTATGGCTACTTGGCAATATGATGTCAGGTTTAAGGCTTTCTTGAAAGAGAATTGGAACCCCAGGGTTGGGCTGCTGTGCAATCTGGAGTCTTTTGTGCCTCTGTTGAAGGAGTGGAATAAAAATGTCTTCGGTTTCACTCATCACAGGAAGAACAGGGTTATTGCTAGATTGGAGGGTATCCAAAATCAGTTGAGCTCCTCTAATAACCATCACTTGGAAAAGCTGGAAGTGGTGTTGAATAGAGAGTTAGCTGACATCCTTGATCAGGAGGAACAGATTTGGTTTCAGAAGTCTAGGGGTGATTGGATCAGAGATGGTGACAGGAACACTAGGTACTACCATACTAGCACTGTTGTTAGAAGGAAGAGAAATAAGATTCTGAAACTCCAGGATGGTTTGGGGCAGTGGATTTCTGATGAAGAGAAGCTTATTCAGTTAGCCAGAAATTTTTTCCTAAATCTATTCTCAAAAGATTCGGAAGAAATTGTTTGGTTCCATACTAGTAATACTTGGCCTGTTTTACATGGGGATCATCTCAGAAATCTGTCTGAGAAGCTCTCGGTTGAGGAGGTTAGGAGAGCTTTTTTCCAAATGCCTGCCCTTAAAGCTCCTGGTGTTGATGGGTTTCCTGCCTTATTCTTTCAAAGAAATTGGGAGATCCTCCAGGAGCAAGTTTTCAGCAGTATGCAGTTCTTCTTGCAGAACCCTGATCAAATTGGTAAGATTAATCACACTCTGATTGTGCTGATTCCCAAGGTGGAGAGACCTTGCTTGATGAAGCAATTCAGGCCTATAGCTTTATGCAATACTATCTACAAAGGCCTTAGCAAGATTCTGGCAAATAGGATCAAGCCTCTTCTTATGGAGATTATTTCCCCTAATCAGGCCAGCTTTGTGCCCAAAAGGAATATCCAGGACAATATTATTATTGTTCAGGAACTCATACATTCTATGCATAGAATGAAGGGAAAGAAGAGTTTCTTACCTATTAAAATTGATCTGGAAAAAGCTTATGACAAGCTTAGTTGGAGTTTTATCAGATCTGTTTTAAATGACTTGAAGTTCCCTGGTGAGTTAATTGATGCTATAATGGGTTGTGTTTCGAGTCCAGTCCTTGAAGTTCTCTGGAATGGGGCTAGAACTCCCAGTTTTCACTCTCAAAGGGGAATTAGACAAGGGGACCCTATATCTCCTTATCTTTTTATCCTTTGTATGGAAAAGCTCTCTCACTTAATCCGGGATGAAGTGGAGAATGGTAATTGGAGACCAATTAAAGTGGGTAAGTCTGGTCCTCCTTTGTCTCATATTATGTTTGCTGATGATATCATCATTTTTGCTGAATCTTCTTTGAATCAACTTAGTTGTATCACTGAGTGCCTGGATAAGTTCTCTTTGATGTCTGGTCAAAGTATTATCATAGAGAAATCTTGTATTTATTTTTCGAAGAATACCCCTCAGGATGTCAGGAGGGCTATTACTGTTGCCAGTGGTTTCAAGAAGGTTGATAATTTGGGGAGATACTTGGGGTCTATGATGAGGCATGGCAGAATTAAAAAGGACCATTATGCTGAGGTTATCTCTAGGGTCCAGAATAAACTTCAAGGGTGGAAGTCTAAATGCCTATCTTTGGCAGGCAGAGTTACTCTTGCAAAAAGTGTTATCTCTGCTATACCGAGTTTTCATATGCAAAATAATATTATTCCTTTGCATGTTTGCCAGGAAATTGAGAGGCTTCAAAGGAATTTTATCTGGGGAGATACGGAGACCAAAAAAAGGGCCCATTATGTGTGCTGGGAGATCATGTGCCACCCTAAGGAGTGTGGTGGTCTTGGTATTATTGATCTCAGGATTCAAAATGAGGCTTTTATCCAGAAGCTAGCCTGGAATCTTTTATCTGGTCAAGATAGCCTTTGGGGGAGGGTGCTTATTGGAAAGTATGGTAGAAATCATGATCCTTACCGTAGCCTTATTGCTAAGCCTTGTGACTCTTCTCTGTGGAAAAACATATGTTTAGCTCACTCTAAGATTCTTCATCACTTGGAGTGGGTGGTTTTGGATGGCAAGACAGTGAACTTCTGGCTGGATCGTTGGGGTGGTTGGCCGAATCCTCTTTTTGATTTGGCTCTCATTAAACCTCCTATGTCTGACCTGGATCTCAAAGTTTGGGATATGGTGGACTCCAATACTGATGATTGGAACTGGGAGTATTTGGATCAATTCTTGGATGCTGCAGCTTGCATCAGATTGAGCAATATTCCTCCCCCTAGTCCTGGGAATCTTGGTGATTGGCTTAACTGGAAAGTGATTAGCCCAGGTAAATCAATTGTTAAAAATGCTTATAATCATTTACTGAGGTCCCAGCCTATTAAGGACTCTTTATGGGCAGCTATTTGGAAGTGGAGAGGTCCTTTCAGAATTGCTGTTTTTTATGGTTAGCTTGCCTTAATAAGCTTCCTGTGAGGAGCATTACTTGCCACTGGGGTGGTGGGGAGAGTGGCTGTCCCTCTTGTGGGCTGGAACAAGAAACTTTAATGCACATTCTCAGAGATTGTACAGTGGCCAGGAGCATTTGGGGAAGGTGGTTTGGAGGCTTTATTCCTGTTGCTTTCCTATCTTTGAATGGGAGGGAGTGATTTAGAGCTAATCTCTTTAAGCCTTTTAAATCACAGCTTTGGAATTCTTGGAAGGAAATTTATTTTGTTACTTGTTGGTATCTGTGGCAATGGAGAAATTCCATTATTCATGATCCTGTTTTTTCTAGACCTCAGGATCCAATCAAGAAAATTCTTCATTTTTTGACAGGTATGAAGAGAAATGGAAATATAGATCCTTTTGCTCTTGGTCCTGATAACCCTGTTCATTTTGGGAAGATTTGCCTGGGAGGGGCTCCCATTGATGTTATGCTTTTTGTTGATGGAGCTGTGCAGCAACCGGACAGCATTGGTGCTTGTGGTGGGGTGGTCTGTTCACCGAAAGGAAGCTGGATCAGTGGCTTCTCTTATCATATAGGTCCTTGCTCTCCTTTGGAAGCTGAGCTTAGAGATATTCTGCATGGTCTGAAGCTGGCTGCTAGTTTAGCTATAACCAGAGTGTGGATTGGCTGTGATAGTAAAGAAGCCATCTCTTGTCTCGGGTCTGATATTGATGCTTGTGGGTTGGCTAGCTTGATTGCTTTGATTAAAATCACAGCTGCAGGTTTTGATCAGGTTCTTGTGAATTATTTTCCTAGAGAAAAGAACGAGGTTGCTGACTCTTTAGCTAAGTTAGGCTTGAGTTGCAAGGAGGGAGAGTTGAGGATTTTTTCCTCTCCCCCTATGAGTTCAGTTCCTTTTTGGAACCTTTTTTGTTTTAGTTTGGTTGTTGACCATTTGTCTGTAGACCTGAATCAGTTGTCTTTGTAGTGTTTCTGGGCTAGGCCCTCCTTTTTTATCAAAAAAAAAAAAATATTAACATTTTAATCAGGCATCCATGTATCCAAACACTACATGCCTGGATTAAGATTTATCCAATCTCATTTTGTTCAGTTGCGGTTGACACTCGCAATGGCACATACACAGTGTTACTTGCGCCATCTTTGCTGAACTAACTTGTTCCGATCTTACTAATATTTGCAACAGGTACCGGAATGTCATTATTGTATGTAATTAAATCAGATGGGAGGATCCTCTCCAAGGACAGTTTAATATTTAACTACAGAACAGTTTTGCGCCCCACGTGCATAGAGAACACATTGGTTGAGGTTGCAGAATGAGATAGACAGTACGCAAAGGCACAAAATACATCACTGAAAATATTGTGCAAATTTGACTTAAAAAAAAAATCCACAGTGGAATAGTGCATATTTCTTTTGAGAAATGAGGCGAGGGGGAGCACCAATAGCGGCAGCATGCTTATCATTTCTGCAAATAAGGAAGCAACGGCCGACAGCAAAACTGATACCAACCTCCAACCTTCCTTCAGATTGAAAATTCCACGGTAAATGAACCTCAATGAAGACAGGGACAAAACCGAAGTTAAAGAAAAATCCACCGTCCACAGTCTATTACCCTGTCGCAATCCTTCTTCCTCTGCCGCTCCCCTAGTTTATAATAAATAATAAATCACAAACATTAGGAAATGCAAGAGGGGAACAAAGCATATCAAATAAACATTGAATTTAGATGGAAAACAGACTGCAAACAATGCTACAACTGACTTCCAAGTATCAAGTTGCACCATCCACTTTTCGATAAAATCAGGGTAGCACAAAATGTTATCTGTAGTTTCCAACATAGGATACACAGACTAGATGCAACTGGTTACATGTCAGCCATGGCATTCACCAAAACATCTTAATATCTGTTCCTAGATAAGCCTTCCAAACTAGCTCATAGAATCAACGTCGTTAAAATCGAGATCTTAAGTAAAATATGAAAGAGATTAAAAAATTATAAAATGTAAAATCGTAATGTAAAAAAATCGTAAGAACGTACAAGTGTTTGGAATATTAGTAAAATCGTTCTGATGAAAGAAAAAAAAAAAAAAATCGTAAAAACGTAATATCGTAGTGATAAATCGAGATTTTAACAACAATGCATAGAATCATAGTGGCCCACAACTAAGAAACAAAGCTAATCAATCTATCCTTTAAGAAGATTTATTAAATCAACTTCCAGGGCAATCATCTTCTACATGCACACGGAGAGAGAGAGAGAGAGAGAGAGAGAGTACCATGTTCACTAAATTTGTCCTTTTATTAATGCCAAACAATGAACAACCCCTATAGGGACAAGAATTCTATCTCATCTGAACTTTCCTCATAAACCACATAGCTGGCATCTTGACCGTCTTCATTACCACTACCATGATCACTATTGTAGCTGCTTTCAGATGTACTTAAAAATATCAAACCATCTGAACTATGAGAGCTCAATTGTGATGGAAGACTCATCTCACTGTTCATATCAGTATCAAATGACTCAATGTAACTGCAACACAAACCACGAACACAAAAAATGGAAAAGTTAGAAAGAAAATAAAAAGCCCCTCCATCTGCAAATATGAAAGTGCAACTAATTACTCTCTTGGAAAAATATCTAACCTTCCTTCTGATGGATATTCAGCCACCAAACAAATATCAGGCCTTGCTTCCAAAACCTGCTTAACAGGCATAACACTGCACCAAAGAACCCCAATCAAAACATCAGTCATTCAGAAATTTGTGATTTGAGACATCAAATCTAGAAATGATAATCATTACCTAGAGTTGTAGCACCGGTGATACCAGTCACCCTCCGATGCTAAGCCTTCCCTATTGGATATATCCTGTTAAAAGGAAGTGGTAAAGTCCTAGAAGCAAAACTGAAAGTCAAGCAGAAACTTTTTTTTTAGAAATATAACAAATTTCTATGCACTCACAAGATGTACAAGCAATTTGAAATCACCCGCAAGAATTGCTGTTAACAACCTAGCAACTTCCATCTGCACATGAAAGTAATAGCATTTCAGAAAAACTGCTTTAGAAAAAAAAAGAAAAGATTTGTAAATGTATTGTGATTCTTACCTCTTTCAGATGCATGCAATCCCTTAAAATTAAGACCTCAAGCAAATTCCCACCATTGCAGCTTCCAAGGTTTCTGAAAAATAAAGGTTTTCGCATAAAGACATAATGGGACCAACAAAACAGATGCGAAGAGATAATCTCAACAGATACACAGAATATGAAGGTTTCTTGTTAGATCCTGTTAAGAATAACAATTAACAAACCTTAAGAAGCTTCCAGTGATTTAATAGGATGTAGAAAAATCAACATATTTCAATCTCCCAAATCCCTGCATGAACAGGTTGAAACTAATGGCCCTTGAAATGAGCTTTTTTTTTTTGCTGACAAAAGTGAGAAATAGGAGAATGCCATCAACAACACTTTTATCTCATACTAGTTGGGATCCGCCGCCAATGAATCCAAATGAAAAGCAAGAAAAGATTGAGACAAAACAAAAACACTAACAATAAAAATAGAAATTAAAAATTTAAAAATAAAATTATATAAAAAATAGAATAAAATTAAAGATAAAAAAAGAGAGAAAAATACAATATAGAAATTTTTTTAGAAAAAAATAAAAAAAAATAAGAGAAAAAAATAATCCAATCTAGGAGAATGCCATCTAGCTTAAAATTAAGAGAGGGATATTCTTACTATCAAGATTTTCTACTACCAACTCACTACCTATCTAATCACCATTGGATCAACATTTTCTCTTTTTTCAAAAAATTTTAACATTCTCTCTCTTTGATTCAATGGTGATTAGATAGGTAGTAAGTTAGTAGTAGAAAATTTTGATAGTAAAAATATCCTCCCTCTAAAATTAATAATCCAAAGTTCAAATAAGAAATGGTGGCTTCAAATCATGTATCGATGGAAAACCAAGATAAGCTTGTCCTCGCTTTCTCTAAATAGGGATTTCTAAGCGGTTTTCAAAACCGTCTAAAATTGATATTTCTAAGCGGTTTTCAAAATCGCCTCTGATTATATGCTTTAGGTGGGTATATAAACCGCTGGAATGTATCTTTTGGAGTCGTTTAAAAAAATCGACAAATAATGTACAACACAGGCGGTTATAAAATCCGCTGCGAAGTATATTTTTCAGACAGGTGCACAAACCGCGTCATATTATCGTTTAGAGGCAGATATTCCAGCAGTTGTTTTAAACCGCTTCAGATTGTCTTGCGGCAGAGTTAAAGGCTGCGGTCAACAGACCGCCTTAAAGCTTCTATTGGAGGCGGTTTGAACCGCCTAAGAAAGCAAAACCAACCACCTGGAATTGACTTTTTTTTGTAGTGGCAATATGTATAATAGTTAAGAATTTCCCAAGAACATACCTTAACCAGCACACGAACTTTATAATCATGTAGCTTAAACCCTCTAAGAGATAAAGAAGTTAGGTGAGGACAATTGCCCACCAGCTCAACACAGGTTTGTGTTTTCAAACTGTCATCTCTACCTAACAATCAAAAGCAGATAAGTAGAGATATAAAGAGAATTATATGGGAAAATATAACTGCTAAACTAACTAACCTGTTTTAGAAGACTCAAAAAACAAACGCTCAATCATGTGGCAGTTCGCACTTACTGACATTAATGTTTGCCGCAATTCAACATGACTGGTATTAAAACAAAAAAAAAAGAAAGGAAAGGAAAAAAAATCATTGCCAAAGAGATATAATTTGGAAAGAACCTTTTCATAAGAGGTATTTCAGTTGAAAGCATTTGAAGAAGACACATATGCTGATACATATTAAAAATTTAAGAGGATAATTAAGTATCAGAAATGTAACTAAAAACCAAAAAATGAAAAACTTTTAATTTAAACTTTGTACGTAAAGCATATTTATAACATCTGTAAAAAGACAAACCAAAGAACTTTCCCAATAAAACTATATAGTCACATTTCACAAGAAAAGATTCCCAGTCTATTTATGACAACTGGAATTTAGAAAAGTTTTTGTAATATTTCTAAAAAATTTACTTTTTCATCATATTCTCAAGAATCATAATTTCTGAATAATTTTTTTCTCTCTACCAAACACTCTCTCAACGTCAATAACTAAATAAGTAAAAGTGAGTGTCTACTATTACTTCAATATGTCCTTTGCTACTCTTGTAAGTTAAATTAACTTATATGTAATTTCTCTAAACTATTTATTTGATTAACAAAGAAGAAGAAGAATTTCTTAAATAAAAAATAAATAAGACTCCAAAATAGATATATGAAATGAAAAATAAACACACTAAATAAAATGTTATAACCCAATACCCACACCCACATATATATGAAATTAAATTAGTGATTCCCACACCAAACTCCTTTGGCAATGGTGGTAAGGAGCCTGAGCCCTTTAACCAAAGGTCTCGAGTTCGAGCCCTAGGAATGGAAAAAAGGATTTGGGAGAGCCGCTTCCGAAAGGGTCCGACAGTGCTCGATGTTGAATGAGAAATATAAAACCCATTATTAATTAGTCAAGATTTCCATTCCAATTCGGACGAAACGAAATAGTGGATCGGAAATTTAGCAGAATAAAAGGAGAGTAAATTTCCACACACTACCTACCATCCAACATAAGATTGGGAACTTCATATTATATTGTGCAGTGCTATATGGTTCCAAAGTGGCGGACCCAGGAATTTCTCTTGTGGGGGCTAAAAATTAAACATTTGTTTCTCTATTCGAACATAATATATGGGAGGCCAAAATATGAAAAAATAAATATTTTTATCTGTTTGGATCCCCTCTTTTTTAAGCTAGAAGTTACTTATAAGCATAAGTTAGGCCACATAGGTTTTGGAAAAAATTCTTATAATGAAAAGCTCTTTTTTTAAGCTCTTATCTGTTTTTCTTGAATTGTGTGATTTTCTTTAAAATGAATAGTTATAAAGATAGATAGAGACATAATTTTCTTGAAATATGAGTTTTAAGTAACTTTTAAGCTAAATTTTTTATCTAATTACCAAGCAGCTTTTAACTTTTTTTAGCTTTAGTTTCTAATTTAAAAATAAGAGGATACAAACAGGCTCTTAGTGTAATTTGTAAAAAAAATTATAAACAGATCTTTCCCCATAATTCAGTACTAATTCCATATTGTAATTGTTACCACCAGGTCTACGCCAACAAACAAGCGCCACGTAGCTAAAAGAATTTGAGCTAAGATAAACCATGTAGTTCTATTGGTGGTCACTAATATACACCTATTTTTGTTAAAGCAAAAAAGACAAGAAAGCATTAAATCCTGAATTTGATAATCTTCTCTATCTCTGAACTCTCTAAAACCCCCAAACTAAACCCTGAGCTTACTTTTCACTTCGACAAGATCTAATCATGGTACTGCACTCTTTCTCATTCTTTTTTTGTTTTGTTTATTTCATTAACTTTACTGGAGGGAGAAAAATGCAGTCAGAGTTAGAGAGGTTTCAATAGATATAGGACTTGAGAATATAAAGAAGCTCTATAAATTCTGCGGTGGAAGAAAACTACTTCACATTAATGAAGAGAAAAAAATGGAAGTTTCTTGCATTATACTTATGTTAAAAAAATTTCTTTAAATTTTGGGGTGGCGGCCGCCCAACCTAGCACCCCCTCTGTCCGCCCCTGGGTCCAAATATTATGTTATACTATATTTATTTCATTACTATTTTATTTATGGTTGTGCTATACATTATGAGTCTCATTTCTTTATTTACATTTTTTAGGAAAAATTACAGGATCAGAACGTTATCCTTATAGACATGAAAAGGACGGTTTCATCTTTTGTAAAATATTAACTTTCTATTTTCAATGAAACTTCATCTAAAGAGTAAATCCTAAACCCTTAGATCATATGTTATTTACTTTGTCAACACCTAAGAAGAGCTAAAAATGCAAGGTCATATTTTGTTCATAACTTTAAATTCGTCTTTATGATTAGTTTTTCAAAGGGAAAAAGGGGCATGTTGATTGGGTGCCGGCCAACCAAACCAAAGAGACCATTCAAGATTGAAACTTGCAATCATCATGCTCCTATTGCTCCGCATGTTAAGATGTTATCATGCATGTGATACTGGAATGTGTATTTTGTTGACTAGATTAAATTAATCATTAATGAGTACATATTTTTTTTTATACAAGTCTTTATGTCATGTGACAATTTAGGAAAATGATCCGTTTACAATTTTTTTTTATAAGTTTTTTCAAATTACACTATGTACTTCCGGGAGAACATAAGAGTTTGTAAACAAAAAATTTATAAATATAACCTTTCTCAACAAGTTATCTATTAACATTTAGTTTAATCTGCCTAAGCTAACTCATATAAGTTTTCTAGTATATTAGGCCATACCAACTCCACTCCAATTCCAACATCATTATCAACATGCCCCCCTTCTCTCTCTTTCACACATTTTTAGTCGTTTTTCACATTTTCTTTGAAGAATACAACATGATTAGGACAAGCCTCTCTCTCGTTCACACACACATTCCTTAAAAAACATCAAGAATTTTTTTTTTTTGTCATGCATAATGCTTAATACACATTCCTTAACTGTGTATTACCTCACCCAATTGACGAAGCCAAATTCAAAATTTACATTAATTTACATAGAATAACACAATAGTGTGTCAATATATAGTCAAATTTGAACAATTTTCCAAAAAAATTTCTTACCTGAAAAATGATAAGGACGAATCATATTACGCTACTTTTGTCTGAACTCTGAATATAATTTAGGGGAAGGATCCGTTTACAATTTTTTTTTTACAAATTACACTATGTACTCGCGGGAGAACATAGTGTAACCTAGTGTTCTCCCAGGAGTATAGTGTAGTTTGTAAGAGTTTGTAAACAAAAAGTTTGTAAATATACTCCCCTATAATTTAATACAAAAGTTTAATGAATTTTAGGAGGACAATCACCCCTCCCTAACTTCACTAGTGACCTCACCTCACATTAGAAATAAAGATAGAATCGGAGTGTAAGTGTAAATAAAACAAGTCAAGATTCAGAATGGTAAAAACTATTTATACAGAAGTAAGGTAATGAATACACAAGTGGAAGTAAGAAACATTATTCTTTTGACATTGAGAGAAGATGCAAGAGGCAACATTCTGAACTTCAACCATGCATTAGGTCTCATCATATTTACCCTTTTGACAATCACAAGGGTAACCCTTAACCAGAAATGACAAGTAAATGGTCCAGAGGTGGTCCAACTTTCACTTTAAAACTTTGGTACCCTAAAATTATGAGGTTTCTTGCACCCACTAACTTGCCCTAACTCTTACGTCTCTCTAAGGCAGATCAACTTGTAGAATTTGTAGTTTTGTTCATATTAAAATTTTCATTTGGAAAGAATAGAGTCACAGTCAAGGTTGCATATGGGGCAGTCATCCCAATAATGTTGTTCTATTACCTCAAGAAAGCTCCATAAGTCTTTCTCATGTGACATTGTCCTCAAATATCTTCAGGGGTACACATGAAAATAGAGACAAGGCCACATTCAACTCACATTCGTCTAGAGTTTTAAGTTTTAACAGAACTAATTTTACTTTGATACAATAAGAGATAAAAAAGAATAAATAAAGTGGATTAAGAGTACTTGCTGCAGGAACATGTTAGTTCAAAGATAAAGTTCTGGTGTATATTCATCAAAGCTTTCTTCGTCTACCAGAAGAAATGGTGGGAAAAAAGAAAAGAAATCAAACATCAAAAAACTTAAATACTTTACATTTGGTCCATGGTTGCATGGGAGGCTCTCAAAGTAGAAGAAAACCAAAAAGATAAATTAAATTAAACGACCTCATCCATTCCATCTTGTTCTTCATGCTAGCTAGCAACAGGTTCAATATCCTTTAGAAGTCCCACTATCTGCTGCATGCTTGGTCGCTTGGAGTGCAATTCAGCTGTGCACAGATAGCCAATCTTGAGAGCCTCCTCCATTTGTTCATATGGTCCTGTATTGCAAATTTTTGGAACAATGGCTCTTGAAGCTTGGTTTTTTCTTACTAGTCCTCTGACTCAACTTACCAAAGTTGCTTCTTTATCATCAGTGTAATCATCTCCAACTGGCTTCTTTCCAATTAGTAGCTCAAAGAGAACAACCCCAAAATAGTATACATCAGATTTTGGTGTTGGGGAGTCAAAATCTGGTTGAGAAAACTCTGGTGGAACATAACCAGGTGAACCACGTGCAATCTCCTCATCCAAGCCATTTCCAAAAAATTTAGCCAATCCAAAATTAGACAATCTTGGTTCCAGATCATAGTCCAAATAGACACTGCTAGCTTTAACAGCTCTATGAATTATTGGAGTTGAGCATCCATGATGCAGAAATGCCAATGCTCTAGCAGTGCCAAGGGCAATTTTGTGGCGAAATCTCCAAGTTGTGAGTAATCCTTCAGAGCCAGCATTTTGAATCCCATTATTGTCAACTTCTTCCCATGTATCTAACAACCAAAACTTTAATTGCTACATGAATATCACCAGGCAAAAAGCCTCTGTAGACAGGACCAAATTTTCCTTCAGCCAAAAGGGTACCACGGTCAAAATTTGAAGTTGCAGACAAGAGGTTTGCAAATGTAATATTCAACAATGGCTTCTCAAAGATTACTACTGGGACTGATGTTGCTTGCTTAACATCAGTCACCCAAGTTATTGAATCAGTTTGGAATGAAAAGGGACCTGAAATATTCTGTTCTTCTTTGTATGAATATTGCTTAACTTCCCACATTTTTGTTTTCCATCTGCAACCAAACGCTATAAATAAAAGGCCAGCCAGCAAGCAGATCATTGAGAAGGTCAATACCAGAGCTAGCTTCATTCCCTTATGTCCAATGGCTCTTCTTTTGAAAATATGAGGATTTGCAGGAATTGGACAACTGTTCAATGATCCAAAGAATGTTGTTTGCAGGATCTCAGGTTTGATTTCCGAAGCACAAAGGTTTAAGTTATTGTAAGAGAAGTTGTATTTCACCATCTGGGGGAGTTTCTCTAAGACAGATGGAGGGACTGGTCCACTCAAATTGTTGTTTGAAAGGTCAAGAATTCGGAGATGTTTATTACTTAGTAAGAGAATGTTCCCAATTAGATGATTCATAGAAAGATCTGGTGCATCTAAATTAGTCAGTTGTGAGATTTCATCAGGAATGTGACCAACAAGACTAGTTTTGGACAAGTTCAGATACTCCAATCCCGGGAGCATTTCAATCCATGGGAATTTCTGCCTGGTAAATCTGTTGTGTGCAAGATTAAGGTGTTTTAGATTCAAGAATTCATTCAAATTTTGGAAAATTTCCCCACTAAGCTGATTCTCTGACAAGTCCAGATAAACTAAATGAGACTAATTGTAATTAGAGTTGTGCTGTACCTGGGGAATGAGACCTTGAAATTTGATTCTGCTTAGGTCTACCACCTCCAACCTTTCCTGAAACACACCCATGACAAAACCCTCAAACGAATTGCCTGATATATTGAGACTCACAATGGATTTCAACTCAGAGATATCTGAAATACGACCAGAAACTTTATTCCCAACAAGATTCAAGGTCTTGAGCTTAGGAAGCGCAGCACCAAAACCATCTGGAAGGGTTCCATTAAGTTGATTTGATGAAAGATCCATTGAAACTAGAGATCGACACTTGAGAATTCCAGAGGGTATGCTATATGCAAACCTGTTGTGGTCAAGTTTGAGGATCTGCAGACTCACAAGGGATTTCCTCAGAGAAACTGTTGCTGGACAAGTCAAAGCTTTCTAGCAAACCAAGTTGCCAATGTTGTTAGTCAGTGAACCAGAAATCTGATTAGAGGAGAAGTTAAGGTTCTTGAGAGAGCTTAAACTCCAGAAATCTGAAGGTAAGCCAGTGATGTTGTTGTAGCTAAGATCCAAAGACTGAAGTTTGCTGAGCTTGCCTATGGTGGTATCAGGAATAAGGCCAGAGAGGCCCATATCAGAAAGCATTAAGTCAACAACATGTTCCTTATTGGCATAACAGAAAACCCCTTGCCATGAAAAAAATAGAAGCAGAGAAGTTGTTGGCTTGAGAGGATGTTAACCCTATCTTCTTCAAGAACTCAGACACAAAGAACTCATCAGTGTTTGGTTGCTGAGAAGCCAAATGGTTGAACAAGAGTGTCAAAACCAGAACAGAACCAAATACTCCCAAACCCATCAAGGATTGATGTTTGATGCTCAGAAATAATATAGAACAGCAACCCCAAAACCTCCACCGCCAAAAGAAAACGCCCCTCTCAGAACATCAAAACCAGCATGACCATATCTTATTGAACTTAAAAGCACGTAAATTCTAAATTAAGTATTAAAATATTAAGTGAAGAACTAGTGAAAATCATGAAGATTAGGCCAAAATATAAAGAAAGGGCAAAACGGTAATTAGCCAACACACAACCTATAACATCTCGTAAATTCAAATGTGAATTTATTTGATAAAATGTGGGTTAAAAGGGAAGGATCAATGAAAATCCTGAAATTGGGGTCAAAATGAGTACCGAGGGCAAAATGGTAAATTGCCAAAGACGTAAACCGAGGCATGAAAAATGGAGTTAGGGATCTCAAATGATAAAAATAATGCCGGATATGGATTCAGGACGAAAAATTGAGTGGATAGGCAAGTTTTGAAAATTTTAATGAATAGTGATTTTCCCGGTGTAAAAATACTGCGGTATAATTGTACCGATAATAGTGAAATTTTATGAGTATTTTGAGGAAATAAAAATATGTCATGAACCAGAAAATTATGTAGGTTTTGAAATTGTGATCGAAATTAGGTGATTGGTTAAAGTTAAAACGCGTGTGGGACCCGCATGTGGCTTAAGTGAGTCAAACTCACTTTTTTCCCTCACTTTTCTCTCTCCTTCCCCCTTCTTCTCCCGTGAAACAGCCCCCACCCCCATTGTCATGAAGCTTTGAATTCTTTGATTCACAAATCCTTCATTTCTCCACCAAATCAAGCGATTCTTGGCTTGAAATCTATTGGAAAACACCTTCTAAAGCCATTGGTAGTACCCTTAAGCCTTGAAACCGTCTCATTGATGAGATCTTGGCCAAAGTCAGCCGCGAATTTGAGGGGATTTTGATGAATTTTGATGACTTTTGGGTTGATTCATTGCTTGGAGATTATCCCCTTGTACCCAAGGGAGCTATTGGTGGTAAGGTTTCTCACTCTCACTTTGTTTTCAATGAGATCATAATATTGATGAGGGTTTTGAAGTTGTAAATTAAGTTATGGTAGTTAGGGGCATTAAATGGTATGTCTCCTTTGGAATTAAATGCTTAGAATGATAAATGATGATGATTGATGTAATAAAAATTATTGTGATTTGGAATTTTTAACTTAGGCAATTTTGTGTTAGGTTTCAAGACCTTGTGAAATTGGTATGTGGTGTAATTGAATAATTGAATGATGGACCATTGGTATAGGTTGATAATATGATTATATGATGAGTATGAGTGTTAAAATTGAATTGAAAACCTTGTAGTACCATCCTTTGAAGAATTCGAACCATAAAGGGGTTTGGAGGAAAAATGATGTAAAAGTTGTGTAGTTGAGATCTATGAAGCACCGACACTTCAAAACCCCCGACGTGTCGTGTCCGACACTTCCCGACACTCTCGGACACTCCGACACTCCCCGACACTCTAACACGCGTTATAGAAATTCAAAAAAAGATTTAAAGGTTGTGTTGCGTTGAATTTTTAGTTCCAACTATTGGTTTCGTTGGATTACGATTACTGTTTTATTGAGTTTAATATAAATATTTGAGATATCTTTTGTTTCTTTACAAAATTTATGAATATTATAAGTTTAGATTCATTTTTTTGTTAAATTATTGAATATTAAATATAATATACACTACATAAATTAAAAAACTATTTAATATTAAAACGTGTCCTAACGTGTCAAAATCTAACATTTCTTAGAATTAACGTGTCGGAGTGTCGTGTCGTACCGTGCCACGTGTCCCGTGTCTTTATCGGTGTTACATAGGTTGAGATTGTATGATATGAAATGGTGTTTAATTGGATGATAGGTTAGTATGTTGTTGTGGAATTGGAAGAATGTAAAATGTATGATTACTTTGAGAGTAAATGGTTGATTTGGAAATGGTTTTGATGATCATGTTGTTGATCATTTAGGTTGCCTCTCTTGGACGCTATGGGAGCGGATTAAGCTTGGAGCTTACGTATGGAGCATTGGCTCGGTGTTGAGGTAACCTTTGGAACTGGGGTTTAGTCCCTTGTGTGCTCCACCACACCTAGTGGAGGGTTGTGGTTGGATTTTGTGTCATTGGACATTGTGTGATTATGTGTTTCATGCTTTATTGCTTGTTATGTGTGAAATTGTTTCGTCACTGGCCAGTTGACGTGTGTTGGTTTGGACATCCGCTGGATAATTCCGCTGGGGATTCCAGTCGGGTTTTGCCGTGGGGTCGACTTTGGGAGCGGCACCAGGATGATCCAAACGTGGGACTTCCGCTGGATAGGGCTCATGAGGAGTTCCAGTTGGGTTTTGCCATGGAGTCGTCTCAACCATGGGAGAGGCACCAGGAAGGTCTCGGGAGTTATATGATGGAGTCCTTGAATGTAATCCAATCGTGGATGTTCTCGGTTTGTCTCCAGTTGTTTGTGATATTGTATGTCATGCATTTTTACATGATGTTATTGTTGCACATTAAGTGAGCCATGGGGTGGAGAAACCTCCAGGGCCCTTGGTTTACTGAGATATATTTGTATATCTCACCCCGTGTTTGGGGGCATCATTTCAGGTTAGGTTGAGCCTGGAGGATTAGAGCATGAGGTGCATATGGGAGGCACAGTATGTTAGAGGATTCGATTGGGATACACCTTGCATATTGTTAATGCTTTGGCTTTAGATCATGAACTTGTGCATGTTGAAAATGCCATGCCTTGTATGTTCGTGACTATATGTTGAGTCATTTAGAATTGATGTATATTCATGCCTTTAGTTCTATTGTTATTTTGGTGAGCATGGGACTTGTCCATGGCCACACCTAATGTATTTTGAGGCATTGAACATTTATGATGTAAAATGAGCCATATGATGTGTAAATGGCAACATAATTGGTGAATGAGGTAAATGATATTTTGGTATTAGATTATGTATGATGAAAGGGCCTAGAGCCTACATTAGTGTATGTGTAAGGTTTATGTGGAGTGTCAAGGTGTTAGGAATGGATTACACCACTCATTTTGGACTTAAAAAGCTGTCATCTATCATTTTTGCTGCATAGTAATCCATTACCCATGCTTGGTAATCGATTACCATGGGGGGGGCGAAAATCTTGATTCTGTGTACCTGGTAATCGATTACCAGAGCTTGGTAATCGATTACCAGAGCTTGGTAATCTAGGTAATCGATTACCAAAGCTTGGTAATCGATTACCAGAGAACAGGGGACTGAAATTTGGCTACTGCCTCATTTTGGTACCTTGGGGTAATCGATTACCACCCCCTGGTAATCGATTACCACAGTGTAATTTTCAAAAATAATGGTTTTTTTTTCTAGACTAAAACAAAGGGCATAACTTGGTCTGTGGAACTCCGAATGATGTGCGGTTTGAAACCACGCGTAGCTTATGAAGAGAGCTATAACATGGTAAGAGATGAGGTTCAAAAGATAAGTTTAAATTAATTGGGTAATAAGAAAGTTAGTGAATGTCAATAAGTTTATGCTTCCGCTAGTTTTGCATTTACAATTACGGGGTTGTTTTGATTAGTTACGGAAATGGTAAATGGCTTAAAATGAGGAAGTAATAAAAGGAAAAAAAGTTTGCCGTAATTTAATTAACTCAATTTTCTATGATTGTAACTGCGCTTAATACCATATTTGTTGTTAACACACCGGTCCGGTAACGGGGTGTTACATTTATGGTATCAGAGCAGTTTCTTAGGGAACTCTGATTGTTGTGTGATTTTGGTGAGTGCTGTATAGTTGTACGTAGACTCTTATTGAGTACTGCACATGTGATTCCTTAGTTTGGGCCTGATCAACCCATTTCTTCGTGTTATATGTGTGGTCAATATGAGATGCCTTCGTGACAACCCTGGAGCACCAATGTCAGTCCTTAGACTGTGGTGGTGGGTGTAGTGTTGACTACTCCACGGACAGATATGTTAGTAAGTGAATTTGATGTAATTGAGGACTTAGTGAGAATAAATTGAGATAAGATGTTGAACCATTTTGGGTAGAATGCTACCATAGTTGAATGTGTGATCTTTTGGTTAGTAAGTATGATTGAGTTGAGTTGATATTGCGATGATGATGTTGGTAAGTCTTCCCTAAATGTATGGGGAGTTAGAACAATTGAGTTTATGTGGAATTAGTGGTATAACTTCGACAGGGTAGGGGATTTGGAACCTCGATGAATTCGTGAAAATTTGAATATGAGTGCTTATATGTAATGTTGGATACCTTAGGGTTAAATTATAAGGTTATAAGACCCTTGAGAAGGGCATACACTTAGATGAATTAAAATGCTTGGATGTAGAAATAAAAACTGAATTTTAAAAATTTGGATTGAGGATGGTGAGTAACTTAAAAGAATTATGGAAATGATGTGTTGGATAATTCGATGTTGAAAATGGGACTTTAGTCCATGATGATTTAATGTTGGCTGAACATAAGTGAGGATATCATATGTATAAAAAGTAAAATATAAGAAGTTGAGGAAATTACCATGGATGGCATTGGACGAACTTGATTGAAAGTACGAGGGTCCATAAGATAATGATGGTTGGACTAAACAAATGTGAGGTGAGAAAATATAACTGAGTGTGGTGTAGTAATTGTACTAATATGCTTCCATAACGTTGTGTAGCATTGAAATGTTGATGATGTGGCCTAATTATATGTGGATAATAATCTTGTGATGGCTAAGTGCTAGTATATATATATATATATATATATGTATATATATGTTTTGTGAAGGCCGGGGTGCCTACATGTATATCTGTGTTGTAATGAATTAGTAAGCTCTTTGGTAAAAGAACAATGATGTAAGTGAAATCCCCTATGATGGGAAGTGTTTGAAGGCACGGACATAATGGTAAGCACGATTGGATTAAGGCACGGACACCCAAGATGCACAAGTAATGCAAACTACAACCTAGTATCATATAGGTCACTCAACTTATGTAATTCAGGTTCTTAATGGAATTCTATATTATAACACCTCGGAAAATTAAATGTGAAATTATGTGATAAAATATGGGTTTAAGAGGGAAGGTTTAGTGAAAATCAGAGAAATTATGGCCAAAAAGGGCAAAAGGGCAAAATGGTAATTTGTCAAAGAACGTAAACCGAGGCATGAAAAATGGAGTTAGAGATTTAATATGGCAAAAATAATGCTGGAAATGGAATCAGGGCGGAAAATTGAGTGAATAGGCAAATTTGGGAAAAATTGATGAATAGTGATTTCTTTAGTGTTAAATATTGTGGTACGAGTGTACCGATAAGTGTGAAATTTTTATCAATATTTTGAGGAAAGAAAAATATGTCATGGACTGGAAAAATATGTAGATTAAGAATATATGATCAGAATTTTTATCGGAGTGAAAGTTAGATCGCGTGTGGGACCCGTGTGACCGAGGTCACTTAGCCCCCACACTTTTTCTCCTTTTTCCTTCCTCCCTTCTTCCTTATGTCCCGTGCGCCCCTGTGAGAAGAGAACAAAATCCCATTTCTTCTCCATTTTCACCATTTTCTCTATTCTCCACCAAATCACTTGATTTTGGTGTTGAAATCTATTGTAAACAACCTTCTAGATCCATTGGTAACACTTAGAAGCCTTGAATCAACCTCCTTGCTGCGTTTTTGAGCAAAATCAGATTCGAACCCTTAGGTGTTCTTGGAGTTTTTGGAGTTTTTGGATCTCTTTTGGATTGATGGAGCCTTGGTGGTGTTCCTACACTAGATGGTGAGTATATTTATGGTACTTTTGTGGTTGATTTTGTAGATCTAGAAATTATGCTTTGAATCTTTGATTCTAGATGTGTGATGATAGAGAGCCCAAATGGAAAAATGCTATTAGATGAAAAGGCCTTAGAATGATGCATGAAAGCTAAAAATGCTAAGACAAATTTTGGTGAAAAAGTTGGATTTTAACTTAGGAAAAATTTGTGAAGATTTCATGAAAATTGGTATGTGGTGTAATTGGATAATTGAATGATGGACCATTGGAATAGATTGATAATATGATTATATGATTAGTGTGTGTGTTAAAATGGAATTGAAAACCTTGTAGAATAAACCTTTGAGGAATTCGAACCATAGGGTGGTTTGGAGGAAAAACGATGTAAAAATGGTGTAGTTGAGATTAGATGATATAAAATGATGTTTAAATGAATGATGGTATAGTGTGATATATTGGAATGAGAAGAAAGAATGTAGGATTCATGATATAATTGGTAATTTGAACTATAAAAGAGATTGAAGTAAAATGAATGATTATTTGAGATTTAATGTTTGATTTGGAAATGGATTGATAATCATGTTGTGGATTATCTAGGTTGCCTCTTTTGGACGCTTTGGAAGCGGGTAAGCTTGGAGCTTACGTTTGGAGCATTGGCTCGGTATTGAGGTAACCTTTGGAACTGGGGTTTAGCCCTTGTGTGCTCCACCACACCTAGTGGATGGTTGTGGTTGGATTATGTGGTTATGACATTTTGTGATTGTGTGCTTGTATGCATATTGCTTGATTTTTTGTGAAAATTGTTTGGTCACTGGCCAGTTGACGTGTGTTGGAGTTTGGACATCCGCTGGGTTCGTCCTTGTGAGAATGCCAGTCGGGTTTTGCCGTGGAGTCGACTCTGGGAGCGGCGCCAGGATGATCCAAACGGGGACGTCCGCCGGATAGGGCTCATGAGGAGTTCCGGTTGGGTATTGCCATGGAGTCTTCTCAACCATGGGAGAGGCGCCAGGACTGTCTCGGGAGTTATATGATGGAGTCCTTGAACATGAATCCATGAGTGGATGTTCTCGGGTTGTCTCCAGTTGATGGGTGATATTGTATTACATGCATATTATATGATGTTGTATTTGCACATTGAGTGAGCCATGGGGTGGAGAAACCTCCAGGGCCCTTGGTTTACTGAGATATATTTATATATCTCACCCCGTGTTGTGGGGCATCATTTCAGGTCAGGTTGAGCCTGGAAGAGTGGAGCATGAGGTGCATGTTGGAGGCACCATGGGATGAGCATTGGATAGGGACACATCTTGCATATGATGTATGCTTTAGACTTAGGTCATGAATCTATGCATGTTGAAAATGCCATGCTTAGTAAGCTCATGAACACATGTTAGATCCTTCAATATGATGTATATGTAGGACATGAGAATATATTGTATATTTGAGTGAGCATGGGACTTGTCCATTGCCACATTCATTGTAATTGAGGTCTTGGTGAATATGTTGTAAAATGGACCGTATTTGATGTAAATTGGCCATTATATTAAAGACTATGTAAATGTTGCATAATTGAATGAAAATGCATGTTTGAAGGGGCCTAGGGCCTAGATTAGAGTATGTTTAAGTGTTGTGTGGAGTACTTAGGTGTTTGGGATGGATTACACAACCTTTTTGGGGCTTAAAATGCTGTAATCTGTCACTTTTACTGCATAGTAATCGATTACCCAAGCATGGTAATCGATTACCATGCAACAGGGGACGAAATTTGGCTACTGTCTTCACTGGTAATCGATTACTGAGGCTTGGTAATCGATTACCATGTGAGGTAATCGATTACCCAAGCTTGGTAATCGATTACCAGAACAGCGGAGGTCAAAATTTGGCTACTGCCTCATTTTTGACAGGTGGTAATCGATTACCACCCACTGGTAATCGATTACCACAGTGCAATTTTTGAAAATTCAGGTTTTTCTTGACTTAAAGAAAGGGGCATAACTTGTTGGGTAGAACTCCAAATGATTCGTGGTTTGAAACCACGCGTAGGTTACGTAAAGGGCCAGAACTTGGTAAGAAAGGAGAATGAGTTGATGGGTTTATAATGAGTTGAATAAAAAGAAAAGTTTAGTGTTGTTGTTAAGCTAGATGCTTCCGCGTATGGCATTTACAATTATAGTGTTGCTTTAATCGATTACGGAAAAGGTTATGGCTATGAAAAGAGAATATGATGAAAGGAAAAAAAAAAAGTTTGCCCGTAATTTAATTAACCCAATTACTGTGATTGTAACTGCGCTTAATATCATAATCAATGTTAACAATACCGGTACGTAACGGGCTGTTACAGGTATCAGAGCAGTTTTGTTTAGGGAACTCTGATTGATTGTGTAATTAAGGTGAGTGCTGTATAGTTGTACGTAGACTCTTATTGACTGCTACACATGTGATTCCTTAGTTTGGGCCTGATCAACCCATTTCTTTGTGTTCAATGTGTGGTCAGCATAAGATGCCTTCGTGACAACCCTGGAGCACGAATGCCAGTCCTTAGGCTAAGGTGGTGGGTGCAGTGTTGACTGCCCACGGATGGATATGTTAGTGAGAATAAATTGTGATACTGCAATCGAGGACTTAGTGAGTTAATGGTGTTATGAATTGTTGTATAATGATGATTTATGCAATAAAAATTTATGGTGCTATTGGATTGTTGTAACTTAGTGAAATTGGTGGTAATTGATGAAAATGTGAAATGTAAACATGTATTGTACCGAATAGAAATAAAGGAAGGTGTGCTGGTATATGTAAATGATTGAATTGAGTTGGTATTGGTATGGTGATGTTGGTAGTCTTTCCTAAATGTATGGGAGCTAGAACAATTGAGTATAGGTGAGAACTAGTGGTATGTCTTTGACATGGTGGGGAATTGGAACCCCGATGAATTCATAGAAATTTGAATGTGAGTGCTTATGTGTAATGTTGGATACCTTATGGTACAATAATAAGGTTATAAGACCCTTGATGAGGGCATGTATATGGATGACTTAATATGCTTGGATGTAGAAATAAATTGAAATTTCCAAAATTTGGATTGAGGATTGTGAGTAACTTAAAAGAACTATGGAAATGATGTGTGGGATAAATCAAGGTTGAAATTGGGACTTTAGTCCATGATGATGTAATGATTGGTTAGGTGTAGGTGAGAATGTCATATGTATAAAAAGTAAAATATGAAAAGTTGAGGAAATTGCCATGTAAGGCATTGAATGAATTTGATTGAAGGTATGAAGGTTCATAATATATTGATGATTGGACTTAACAAATGTGGGGTGATAAAAATATAACTGAGTGTGGTGTAGTAATGGTACCAAGATGCTTCCATAATGTTGGGTAGCATTGAAATGTTAAGGTTGCGGCCTAATTATATGTGGATAGTAATCCTGTGATGGCTAAGTGTTAGCATGTATCTTTGTATATATATATATTTATTGTGAAGGCCGGGGTGCCTAAATGTATGTTATGTTGTTTTGAGTTAGTAAACTCTATGGAAAAAGAAAAATTATTTTCGGTAAAAAGTAATGATGTAAGTGAACTTCCCTATGAGGGGAAATGTTGGAAGAGGTTGTCTCTTTGGAGTGTCATTGGATGCTCAATGTGGTATGGGATTCATGATGGAGTCCCGGTGTGCAAGTTAAACCATGGCACACATGTTGGTAATAATGTGACAATAAGAAATTGTCCTGGGTTTCCCTTGTGGATTGAATCCTAGGAGGTGTTGCTCTTGGAAGTCCCAGGCGAGCGCTGCTCGAAATTGAAATTTATCTGGTGGTCCTGATGCACTGAATGCATGGACTGTTAAAGGATGGCACCCTTGGTGTCATATTGAATTATTGAGAGAAAAGTGATGTTATGTTAATGAAGTGGATCTTCTACAGTGTTGAGCATAGTTGCTATGAGTCCTGACGGACAATGGATTAAGACTGTACCGAACATGGGTACTGTTATGAATTGAAAATTTTGTGTCAAAATATGAAAAAGATGCAGAGATCATGTGAGGATGATTATTCTATGGACTAAGACTAATGACTAGTCAAGGGAAATGAGTATATTGTTGAGAAAAGAACCATATTAGAAAGTTATAGTGAATGGTGCAAGAGTAAGATAAAACTAGTATACCATTATGTATCTATATAAGAATCTGTTTGCCGTTATATACGGATTTGATGTGAATGTGTTTATCTTTGTGTGGCTTATATGCCTGGATCATATTGCTATCTCCGTATGGATTATGTTCCCGGAGATTATTATTATCTTGTATAAGTAATGTAATGTGAGGTAGAACCTTGAGTTAGTTGGACTGTTAGTAAAGCCTATGGCATGTTACCTCTTCTTGCGTGAATTACAAGGACAGATTCTCTGATGGGTGGGGCATTGCACCTGGGGCCCTTAGGACAGCAAGAGCTCGAGGGGTTAAACCTGGGATGTTCTTACCCATTGCATTAGAGGATTGTATCTTGTGAGGAACGCAAGAGGTGAAATTTTGGATAATATAAGTGAACAGTAATATGCCTAATGTGATGAAATGTGAGAGGTGCCATGAGATGGCAGTTTGAATTATGAAATTGAGCACTCGGAGAGGTGCATGAGTGTATACCAAGTGTGGTAGTATGAATTGTGGTTCTACGGAAGTTATGAAATGAATTATTGGATTGTCACCCTATGTGAAGGGAATGGAAAGTTGATTAGTATTGATGATTGAGTCAAAGTTTTATGGAAAGACTTGTAAAGGTGAGATGTGAAGATGAGTTGGTGGCCTGAGTGGCCAAGGATTTTGATAAGTGATAAATTGTGATGTAATCAAGTAAAAGAGTGTGGTACGGATTGTTAAATATAATGGTATTGGTGAAATAAAAGGTTGATATCTTTACCCTGGTGGTAGAGTCACTGATGGAGTTGTATAGACGGAAATTATGGCGAGAGGTGTGTTGAAAATACACAATGTTGAGGTTGTTGTTGAATAGGTACCAAGATATATGGTTGAGTGTGCTAGTAGTACTGTGAATAGTCCGAGAGACTTGTGTAACAACTGATATGAAATTATGAAAGTAATGATAATGATGGGTTTAGTTCCTTGTGCATGATAAGTAGGCTTTGAAAATCCCTATGTGATGGGACAGATATGAGAGAGAGATGATATGTGACCTTGGAGTGGTACATACTGGTTGAATGAAATGATAATGAAGGTGAGGTGTATTGCATGAAAGGATAATGATGAAGGTGAGGTGTATAGAATGAAATACATGTGGAATTGATAACATGAGTATGGAACGGTAATTAAAGAAAATTGTTAATGGAAATCTTAGGCATGTTGCCTTTAAATTGAGAAATTCATGATGAACTATGTGTTAAGTTTTGATATGATTATTTGAAGTTGTAAGTATTGATCTAGTGGATGAAAGTTAATGAGTGAATTCGTGATTGAAAGCGTTGAAATGACTGATGAGAGGTATGAAGTGTAATGTGTGGTCCATTGGGGACCAGATAAAGGTCTTGAGAAAAAGATTCGCCATTGTGTTTTGGTGAAGTTGGTGGACTCGTAAGGATAAATTGACTGTTGAGCCCAAAGATGGTGCTTGTTAAAGATAAAGTGCTGAGGTGAAACTGTACGTTATAGGTTGAGAACATGAGAAAGAAAATTGTGTATATCCGAGTGTGGCTAAGTGCCAAGAATGGGGATTTGTCTCTCAGAAAATAAAAGAATAGTGAGCGTAAACTAGATGATTATTCGGTGAATGGCACTGAAGGGGCTGTGAGATTCCATAATAGTGTTTAATGTGGAATAAGAAATGTGAAAAAGATTGAGGACAAGAGTTGATACTCCATAGGAATAAAAAATTCAGAGAAGGAAAATTGTGGCTGTATTGTGCCAGTAAGTAATAGTTGCCTGTGTGGCACAGATTGAATAGGATGTAGCATAACCCTATGGGTATATTGGTTGATATGTTAATTTGGTAGGAAAACCTGCCAAGAGAAATCATGGGCTATATGTGCTAGGTAGCCGGACTTGTGAAATGAAACTGAAAAGAAATCAAAAGCAATTGGCTTGGTAAAGCAGAAAAGGAGCACAGCTGTGTGGTGCGCTCCGGTTGTTCACATGTGGTGTCACCGGTTGAAATTGAGATTGGGAAGGACTAGAGGTCTCCCACTGGGCCTTTGAAAGGCAAGACTATGTGAAATGTGGCTGAAGAGCCAAAAGATAAAAATGTAAATAATTAGCTTGGTGTCCGCGCACTGATGGAGCTTCTTGGGTACGGGGGACTGAGATTCTCTGGCTGTATCCCGAGTTAGCTTATGTGCATAGTTGATTTTGCGGACAAAATTCCTAAAAGGTGGGGTGAATATAACACCTCGGAAAATTAAATGTGAAATTATGTGATAAAATATGGGTTTAAGAGGGAAGGTTTAGTGAAAATCAGAGAAATTATGGCCAAAAAGGGCAAAAGGGCAAAATGGTAATTTGTCAAAGAACGTAAACCGAGGCATGAAAAATGGAGTTAGAGATTTAATATGGCAAAAATAATGCTGGAAATGGAATCAGGGCGGAAAATTGAGTGAATAGGCAAATTTGGGAAAAATTGATGAATAGTGATTTCTTTAGTGTTAAATATTGTGGTACGAGTGTACCGATAAGTGTGAAATTTTTATCAATATTTTGAGGAAAGAAAAATATGTCATGGACTGGAAAAATATGTAGATTAAGAATATATGACCAGAATTTTTATCGGAGTGAAAGTTAGATCGTGTGTGGGACCCGTGTGACCGAGGTCACTTAGCCCCCACACTTTTTTCTCCTTTTTCCTTCCTCCCTTCTTCCTTATGTCCCGTGCGCCCCTGTGAGAAGAGAACAAAATCCCATTTCTTCTCCATTTTCACCATTTTCTCTATTCTCCACCAAATCACTTGATTTTGGTGTTGAAATCTATTGTAAACAACCTTCTAGATCCATTGGTAACACTTAGAAGCCTTGAATCAACCTCCTTGCTGCGTTTTTGAGCAAAATCAGATTCGAACCCTTAGGTGTTCTTGGAGTTTTTGGAGTTTTTGGATCTCTTTTGGATTGATGGAGCCTTGGTGGTGTTCCTACACTAGATGGTGAGTATATTTATGGTACTTTTGTGGTTGATTTTGTAGATCTAGAAATTATGCTTTGAATCTTTGATTCTAGATGTGTGATGATAGAGAGCCCAAATGGAAAAATGCTATTAGATGAAAAGGCCTTAGAATGATGCATGAAAGCTAAAAATGCTAAGACAAATTTTGGTGAAAAAGTTGGATTTTAACTTAGGAAAAATTTGTGAAGATTTCATGAAAATTGGTATGTGGTGTAATTGGATAATTGAATGATGGACCATTGGAATAGATTGATAATATGATTATATGATTAGTGTGTGTGTTAAAATGGAATTGAAAACCTTGTAGAATAAACCTTTGAGGAATTCGAACCATAGGGTGGTTTGGAGGAAAAACGATGTAAAAATGGTGTAGTTGAGATTAGATGATATAAAATGATGTTTAAATGAATGATGGTATAGTGTGATATATTGGAATGAGAAGAAAGAATGTAGGATTCATGATATAATTGGTAATTTGAACTATAAAAGAGATTGAAGTAAAATGAATGATTATTTGAGATTTAATGTTTGATTTGGAAATGGATTGATAATCATGTTGTGGATTATCTAGGTTGCCTCTTTTGGACGCTTTGGAAGCGGGTAAGCTTGGAGCTTACGTTTGGAGCATTGGCTCGGTATTGAGGTAACCTTTGGAACTGGGGTTTAGCCCTTGTGTGCTCCACCACACCTAGTGGATGGTTGTGGTTGGATTATGTGGTTATGACATTGTGTGATTGTGTGCTTGTATGCATATTGCTTGATTTTTTGTGAAAATTGTTTGGTCACTGGCCAGTTGACGTGTGTTGGAGTTTGGACATCCGCTGGGTTCGTCCTTGTGAGAATGCCAGTCGGGTTTTGCCGTGGAGTCGACTCTGGGAGCGGCGCCAGGATGATCCAAACGGGGACGTCCGCCGGATAGGGCTCATGAGGAGTTCCGGTTGGGTATTGCCATGGAGTCTTCTCAACCATGGGAGAGGCGCCAGGACTGTCTCGGGAGTTATATGATGGAGTCCTTGAACATGAATCCATGAGTGGATGTTCTCGGGTTGTCTCCAGTTGATGGGTGATATTGTATTACATGCATATTATATGATGTTGTATTTGCACATTGAGTGAGCCATGGGGTGGAGAAACCTCCAGGGCCCTTGGTTTACTGAGATATATTTATATATCTCACCCCGTGTTGTGGGGCATCATTTCAGGTCAGGTTGAGCCTGGAAGAGTGGAGCATGAGGTGCATGTTGGAGGCACCATGGGATGAGCATTGGATAGGGACACATCTTGCATATGATGTATGCTTTAGACTTAGGTCATGAATCTATGCATGTTGAAAATGCCATGCTTAGTAAGCTCATGAACACATGTTAGATCCTTCAATATGATGTATATGTAGGACATGAGAATATATTGTATATTTGAGTGAGCATGGGACTTGTCCATTGCCACATTCATTGTAATTGAGGTCTTGGTGAATATGTTGTAAAATGGACCGTATTTGATGTAAATTGGCCATTATATTAAAGACTATGTAAATGTTGCATAATTGAATGAAAATGCATGTTTGAAGGGGCCTAGGGCCTAGATTAGAGTATGTTTAAGTGTTGTGTGGAGTACTTAGGTGTTTGGGATGGATTACACAACCTTTTTGGGGCTTAAAATGCTGTAATCTGTCACTTTTACTGCATAGTAATCGATTACCCAAGCATGGTAATCGATTACCATGCAACAGGGGACGAAATTTGGCTACTGTCTTCACTGGTAATCGATTACTGAGGCTTGGTAATCGATTACCATGTGAGGTAATCGATTACCCAAGCTTGGTAATCGATTACCAGAACAGAGGAGGTCAAAATTTGGCTACTGCCTCATTTTTGACAGGTGGTAATCGATTACCACCCACTGGTAATCGATTACCACAGTGCAATTTTTGAAAATTCAGGTTTTTCTTGACTTAAAGAAAGGGGCATAACTTGTTGGGTAGAACTCCAAATGATTCGTGGTTTGAAACCACGCGTAGGTTACGTAAAGGGCCAGAACTTGGTAAGAAAGGAGAATGAGTTGATGGGTTTATAATGAGTTGAATAAAAAGAAAAGTTTAGTGTTGTTGTTAAGCTAGATGCTTCCGCGTATGGCATTTACAATTATAGTGTTGCTTTAATCGATTACGGAAAAGGTTATGGCTATGAAAAGAGAATATGATGAAAGGAAAAAAAAAAAGTTTGCCCGTAATTTAATTAACCCAATTACTGTGATTGTAACTGCGCTTAATATCATAATCAATGTTAACAATACCGGTACGTAACGGGCTGTTACATATATAGTTCCTATGTCAAGCTTTCTATATACCCACTATATTCACAGTATATAGAAAATAGTTCATGGCTACACAAAATTTCTTATAAGTTTAAACATTCTTAGTGCAATATGAACTTAGTCTCCATTCTGCAAATGCATACAATTATACCAGTATCATTTTAACATTCTCAATCAAACCGTTTTCATCTGCACAACCGTACCTATATATATATATATATATATATATATATATATATATTATTCTTTCAAATAGAAAATTAAGCAGGCAAAAGTTTCAATCACGTGCATTCTGTTCATTCATTTATTTATTTGTAAGTACTTAGTGTTAACTAAATTTCTAATTCTACCAACACAAGGAGGTTTATTAATAGAGTCAAAAATCGTTCTTAGACCTGTCTGGATTATTCACAAAATACCAACCAAATCAATGCATGCTATTCAAATTGACAGCACTACACATAGAGGGATAAAATCAATTGCATTTACACACACCACCTCTTCATTCACGGTTTATCCTTAGAGTTAATGACTAAACTTTCTCAAGAATGATGTCTAGTGCCAACTCACCATTAGAAGGTTTATAGGAAAAGTAGCTCACTAGTTGGACTTTATCTAATTCACTCTATTTCCTAGAAACGTGGATTAATTTTATACTTATATAAGTTTCCCTCCCTAGCTAGAGTGGTTGATTCACAGTTTTTGGGTGGAGATAACAAGTTTACCCTAGGCTAGATAACCTCATCCTAACTCTAGGCTATAATATACATGTGACGATATAGATTAAGAAGCAATTTTGCAACAAATATCTTCATAACCGTATGCTTAAAATAGAAACCATAGTAAATCTGAATTGTGAGAGCAATAATCATGACAAATCCAATGACTATATCCAAGTCCAATTGGTCTATTATTCTTCATAACTTCAAACATTACCATACCTGGGTAATTCATATGCACAACAACAATCGTTAAGTAAAGAGTCTTATCATCATCCATAGTTTTCAACCATCTCAAAACATTCACCACAAATTTAAACATGTAATCTGTACACGTCATCCCCAAGAAAATAGAATTTACATTTAATCAGGAATTCTGGAAACAGTTCTTACTCACACATGTAGTGTTCAAGCACTAGTACACCCCGTAATAACCATGAGTGTGCACACACTTCTTTCGCGGCCGTGAGTTGATCAGGCTCACTACCGAGCAAGAAGATGGGCAGAGCCATGCTTAATACTGGTACTACTAGTATCATCCCACTTCTAAGGTAAGTTGAATCAGTAATCCATTCACAAATAGGCTTCAAACAACAGTAATACAACGAACACATACAATTAACCGGATAACCAGACAACAATCATTCAACAAGCAGCACACAAATCAATCAAAAATAGATATCCTGAACCAAACTGCTCTGATACCAATTAGTGTAACACCCACTCTTGTATGCATCCAAGAGGGTTGTTTGCTAAATCGTATTAGAGTTGCAGCGGTATGGAACTCATTAATTTTAAAACTTTATCAAATATCATTTAATTTGGAAACTTGAAAAAAAGTCCAGATTTGATTCTCATATAAACCATTTGAAAAAAAATGAAATCGTTTATCAATCATAGGAAGTTTCAATTATAAAACCCTTTGCTAAATTTTCTATACTTTTCAGAAAACCTTGTTGTCTTATAAAATCTGTATAAAATCGAATTCAGATGCGATAAAAAATATTCCACGCTTCTGAAAAATTAGACATCCGGGGCATCGCATACATATAAATTATGCGCGATTCGGAGGTGAATAGCCCCACGGAACAAGACACGTAAAACGCTTGTGAATCCTGTCCATTTTCTGAAAAACAGGCTGTAAGGCGAAGCTTACTAAAATTCTTACAGATTTCGTATAAAAATGAAACCTGCACAGTTTGAAAGTACATTCCCGGGGCTTCGCGTGCATATAAAATAATAGTAAATCGGAGTTCGTTTGCCCCATGAAACATGACCCGTAAAGTACCGGTAAAACTGTTAAAATTCAGCACCTAGTAAAACGTTCAAAAATTCTTTTCGCAACGTTTCCAAAACAGCCACTGTTCATAAAAGACTTAACAGAGTTCAAGTAATAACTTCATCAATCATCCAAGTTCTCAACATATACAAGATCATACAGTCATCCAGCAATTAAACAGCAACAACAAAAGTCCAATCAACAACAAACATCCATATACTCACGTCTTCAAGTGTGCTTTCCTTTTTCCTGCCATTTTATGAAAATAGCAGCCCCAAAGGGGTGAGAATAATCCCAGTAGTGTGGCAACAAAACCAATAACATAACAGTATTGAACTAGGCACAAAATCATAAACAGTCACTTCAACATATCCTTGTTCCTTTTCCTTTTTCCTATTCATCATATATATATATATATATATATATATATATATATATTGCGCATATAACGTATTTCCTTTGCGCTCATAGCACCATAGTGCGTGCATTATCATATACATATTGCGTATATAACGCCTTCCTTTGCGCTTTTAGCACCGTCGTGCGCGCACTTCACAGTGGACATCCCATAATTGGCACCCTTTCTTGGTGGATTCCAACTGTGGCCCTATGCGGACTGATGCCAACTGTCCCATACCCTGGTACCGAAGGGATGCCTATATGATGCATGCTCAAACACATGGTCCTGTACATAACTATTCTAAAATGCAAGGCTATATGATTTTGGTACATGCTATGCTTTCACACACAAAGCGTAAAAATAAATGCGATATGCTGCAAGATGCATGCTTATATACTTTTCATATACGTTATGCTGCCACATAACAACTTTACCTCATAATCATATTGCCATCAAGGCATATTCTTGGCAGAATACTTTCATCATAGGAACATAATAATTTTACGGAGTATGGAGCATCATGTCACAACTTCATACACTAGTCAAAAGTCACATTAGGTAATATCGCCTGACACTTACCTCAAGTCTTTAACATTCTTTTATCAAAACATCACCAATCAGACAGCCAAATATCAATCAAGCAGTCCAATGAGCTAGGATCTTGTGCACCTAAATACATGCGGTACAAGTCAGAATTTTATTCATACATTCCTTTTATTCATAAACCCAATTCCATGCCTTTCAATATTCTCTGTTTTACTCAATTTACTATGGTTCTAGTGCATCACCAACATGTTATCATAAAAAAATCTTAAGTCCCGAACATATGCCAATTCGGTCATTACTAAGTTCCTCTACTAACAATTTCTGACTTCAATTAATTTTTATCTAATTGTTAACAACACACTCAGATTCGGTTTTTGCTTTTACTGTCCACGTTTTTCTGACTTCAGGTCAGATTGCTAATTTGTTAACAAAAGCAAAATTCAAGATTTTTCATGCATGCCAACTCGGTAATTAATGCCATTGACTAGAGACTTGGACTTTTCATTTACATTATCTTTCTCTACGACTTAAACTTGTATGATTAGACTCCTTGTCATGCTGTCATCGCCAATTACCAAATCATGCCATAAACTTAATCTTTTACTCAATGGAAAATAGTCCAACAACGGTAAGAACCCAATTTTACAAGTTCCAAATAAAACATTCTAAGACCTGCATACAGTACATTCACGGCTTGGGAAGGGTTAAACGGGAGATGATAAAACCATAATTTATACAAGACCCGAACAGGGAAATGACCAAGCAATGTTCTAATAGTATATTATGTAAACCGAACAGAAACACAGGGGAATTAACAGACCAAACTTTCACCTTCTCAAGATGCATACCACGGTCAACAATGAGGGCACGAAGAAGGGAGTTTTAAAACTTGTTTACTCACACGCATTCAGTTCATTTATGTAGCGCCGAACAAAACATTAAAGAAAGATGACCACCCAGAGAAATTTATTTCCTAGACTAAGTACAACAGATGAAATATAAGAGGATTCAGTTTATGCAACCTTACCTCTTGGAAAGTAAACAAGAGTCCACCTCCGTCTGAGTATAAGGTTTCCAAGGCTCGAGCCGGTAGCAAGCAGGGGAAAAAGACTCTATCACGGCTGGACATTAACATGCAGTGGAAGCAAGAGAGGAAACAGAACAGAATGCTTATCAACCGATCGAAAGGGATGGCCGCAAGGAAACATGCTAAGAATTTTGCGAAGAACAGTATACCACTTTGTTGTAAATGACAAAGGCCAAACCACAACGAAGGAGTGGAAACTTGATGGTTTGTCATCTTTCCATGGAGCCCGCGGCTTGGAGGAAAGCAAAGAAGAAAACACCTGCAAATAATGCCGCCTGGTGACTGGCGGAATAATGAAGGGAAATGGCGTGATCTGAAGGATAGATGGGGTTTCCTTGTAATATGGTGCTTATTGTAACAGCCCGTGTTAACCCGGATTGTTAACATACTATCGTATTAAGCCACGCTTAATTAAAATGCGGAATAACTTTTTCTTTAATTCAATTATGACGTCATTAACCTTAGCCAACTTGATTACTTAATCAATTTCATAAAATACTGCCTGTATGTAAATTGCAAGGTAACTAACTGGAATACCTCATATATAAATAGAATGTGAGTATCTAAAGCCACAGGACTACAACACGTAGCCTGGGTCAAAATCCTGATACTTTAATTACAACATCAATTTAGAAGACAATAACAATCATGTGGCATGGACAAACCCCATGCTCACCAAATAAGGCAACAATGCCCAATAACAGTCTCAACATGAACTTAACAGCAAACATAACCAACAGTCAATAATCAGCATCCAGCATGTCAGCATAACAGCAAAACATAGATAAGTCTAACTCAGCTCTGGCCTCCTGACACCTGAGCCCTCAACATTACCTGAACCTGAAATAAGCGTCCCCAAACGTGGGGTGAGATCTCTAAACAAGAAATCTCAGTAAGACAAGGGGTCCTCAAGGATCTTCCACCCCAAGCTCACTTACATGTGTAATATAAGTTCAAAAACAGTATTTACAATATAAGTTCCAAAACTATGCGATGCAGCAATTAATCATGCCATGTGTGCTTAACAAATCTACTGGCCAGAGAAATGCAGGAATACGTCTAAACCCACATGAGTACAAGGAACACCGCTTGCACCTCACCCACAGCCTCACCATCTTGTATGTACTACATACTCAGGCTTACCGTATAGGTGGACACCACATGCATATCATAAAAGCACACTGCATAAAATAGCTCAATAGCATTTCCAAAATATCAAAGCATGTAACATAGCATGCATAAACCACATCCCCATGGGACATGGTGGAACAACCAAATGGCTAAACCGAGGACACGAAAGCTTACCTTGCAAGCTAGCTATCCAAGCCAAGAGTCCAACCACTCTCAAGTCCAAAAACAGCAGTATCACAATCTGATATGGACCAATAATACATCAATATTTATGCATCACAAGCATACAACTTAAAGACTACGCCTTTCCTTTATGTTTTACGTCTTAAGGCTTCCAACAAAGCCATAAGCCCTTAGTCATATGATTCTGACTTAGTTCATTAATTACAGAAGTTAAACTTCCTTAATCTAGGGTCCACAAACCCCCAATAGCTTACTGTTCACACAGCACAGCTACTGTTCTTCGAAACCCAGGATATCCGGATATCAGAAGGGACATATCCGGATATGTCATCCGGATATCATACTGGCCATATCCGGATATACCATATCCGGATACCCAGATCCCATATCCGAATATGGATATCCGGATACCATATCCGGATATGCATATCCGGATACCATATCCGGATACTGATATCCGGATATCTGTTTGACAAATATCCGGATATCTCACGACAGAATGCAGTTTCTGCATTTCGTGAATATCCAACCCAAAGATTCAACTTTTAACACATGTACACGTTAAAGCATGCATTTTTAATCTATTTTAGGTTCATACTCATTATACCTTCTTGTTTACTCATTAAACATGGCCAAGACATCAACTTTAAGCATTAAAATTAAGATCAAAGGTGAGGAAACTTACCCCAAGCTTGAAACAGAGTATTATGTGCTCTTGGAGCTCTCCAAAAGCTCCTCAACTCAGGCCACACAAAGGTGTACGAAAATGGTGCTCAAGACTTGGTCTTTCTACCCAAAGGTTGCTTCTTTAAGCAACAAAGTAATCACACCAAGCTCATACCACCCATACAACCCAAGACAACCCTTCACCCACTCAACACAGAAGCTGGACAGCCTCACAAGCTCCCCTAACACCCTCACAAATGGTCTTCCTCACACACTCAAAGTCTTTAGTGAAGAATCAAAGGAGAAAGGTGATCAAAATGGTGGTTTCCCAAGCAAGGAAGAGGGTGGCAGCATGGGAAGCACAAGCTGCAGCCCACCTTCACGTGAATAAGAAAAAAGACCTAGGGTTTTGTGCCCAAACTTATGAATATATAGGGGTTTAAGTCATAACGCGCAGTATTAGCCTTAATAGCAAAGTAAAAGATCTTGATCCTAAACTTCGGAATCTAGACCTAGGCATTTTTCTAAGATTTGTCATATTTTTATTTTATTTTTCGGAGCACCTTTCCGGTACGCATTTTTCCATAGCCAGTATCAGTTCTGGCATCAGATTACGTTATTTTGGCTTGAAACTTGTTTTACAAGTCCTACATAATATTTTAGTAATTATCATGCATTCGTTATAATTTTCCGGGATACTTTTCCGGTACGCATTTATACCGGGTAGCAGAACCGGTATCTGCGCTTTTCTTCCGAAAAGCGACTTTCAGCATTTTTACTCACTCAATATAATTGTCTAAGCCCATTAATAATTATTAAGGTCAATTATGTAATCATTTCCTAATTACCATAATTAATTCACTAATTACCTTAATTAGCGGTGCGGGTTCTTACATTCACCCCACCTTTTTAAGGATTTTGTCCTCAAAATCAGAAACATACCTGTCTCGAAAGTCGGGATACTGTCGGAGAAGCTCATCCTCGCGCTCCCACGTGCACTCCTCGGGACTACGCCCAGTCCACTGCACCTTGACCATCGGAATGATCTTGCTTCTAAGCTGTTTCTCGGCTCGATCGAGAATCTTGAGTGGTCCGACGGGAGTCTTTAGGTTCTCCCGAACCTCCACGTCATCCGGCTGCACCACGTGCGAAGGGTCTGCTATGTACTTCCGAAGCTGAGACACGTGAAACACGTCGTGGATGTTGGCTAGGTTTGGAGGTAAGGCAAGTCGATAGGCAACAGGTCCTACTCTACCAAGGATCTGGTAGGGCCCAATGAACCGCGGGCTCAACTTCCTCACTCCGAGTGCCCGTCCAACACCGGTGACAGGTGAAAGTCTCACAAACACGTGCTCACCCTCACTGAACTCCAGTGGTCGATGCTTGACATCATAGTAGCTTTTCTGGCGATTCTGCGCCTGCTTCAACTTTTCCCTGATCATCTGGATCTGCTGGGTAGTATCTTGGACAAAGTCCAAGCCAAAAAGCTCTTTATCTCCAACCTCAGACCAGCAAGTAGGAGTCCGACACCTCCTACCATACAGCGCCTCGTAGGGTGCCATGCCCAGACTAGCATGAAAACTGTTGTTGTACGAGAATTCTACCAACGGAAGGTACCTATCCTATGCTGAACCCTGCTCCAACGTGCAAGCTCTCAACATGTCCTCCAATGTCTGGATGGTCCGCTCAGTCTGTCCGTCAGTCTGAGGGTGATAGGCGGTACTCAATCTCAACTGCGTACCGAAAGGCTCCTGCAGCGCCTCCCAGAATCGAGATGTGAACTTCGGGTCCCTATCACTGATGATACTCTCGGGCACCCCGTGAAGCCTCACAATCTCGCGGACATATAGCTTGGCCAACTGCTCTGTAGTGAAGCTCACCTTCACTGGAAGAAAATGGGCAGACTTGGTCAATCTGTCCACAATGACCCAGATAGAGTCACAACCAGCCTGAGTCTTAGGCAATCCCACCACGAAGTCCATGGAAATACTCTCCCACTTTCACTGTGGAATTTCAAGAGGTTGAAGTTTACCAGACGGTTTCTGGTGCTCAATTTTTACTTTCTGACAAACAAGGCATTTGGACACGTAGACCGCTATGTCATTCTTCATGCCCGGCCACCAAAAATTTCTCTTTAAGTCCTGGTACATTTTTGTAGCACCAGGGTGAATAGTAAATCGGCCCTTATGAGCCTCTGTCATAACCTCTTCGGTCAATGGCCCTCGAGGAATAACAATCCTCTTCTGGAACAACAGCAATCCATCCTCGTTCCAAGACACACCGTCCTGGTTCTTCACATAATCAAGGCACTCTCTTTGCACTTGCGCCTCTTTAATCTTTTCCATCAGCTCATTAATCACTTCTGCTGTTTCCATCTCAAGCAGTGCACCCCCAAATAAGGAGTTCACTCTCAAGTCTCTGAACTTTTCAATTACCTCGTAGTCGTTCATCATCAAGCTGGATAAGCTCACGGATTTCCGACTCAAAGCATCGGCTACCACACTGGCCTTGCCAGGATGGTACCTCAACTCAAAGTCGTAGTCCTTCAAGAACTCCATCCATCTACGCTGTCTCATGTTCAACTCCTTCTAGTCAAACAGATATTTCAGGCTCTTGTGGTCACTGAATACAGCAAACTTCATGCCAAACAGGTAATGCCTCCAAATCTTGAAAGCAAAAACAATGGCTGCCAACTCCAAGTCGTGAGTCGGGTAGTTCTCCTCATGAGGTTTCAACTGTCTTGAAGCATAAGCAACAGCTTTCCCTTTCTGCATCAACACACAGCCTAGCCCCTTTCCAGAGGCATCGCAATATAACTCAAACTGTTCCGCAGGATCAGGAAGGACTAACACAGGAGCAGTAGTCAGTCTCTCCTTCAACTCCTGGAAACACATCTCACACTCATGTGTCCACACGAATGGAGTCTCCTTTCGGGTAAGGCGAGTCATCGGTAGCACCATCTTGGAGAATCCCTCTATGAACCTCCTGTAGTACCCTGCCAAACCCAAGAAGCTTCTCACTTCTGTAACCGTCTTGGGACTCTCCCAGTCCATCACGGCCTCAATCTTGTTAGGATCAACTGCAACTCCGTCAGCGGAAATCACATGACCCAGAAATTTCACCGCCTTGAGCCAAAACTCACATTTTGACGGCTTAGCATATAGCTTTTTCTCTTTCAGCACTTGCAAAACAATCTTCAAGTGCTCAGCATGCTCCTCCTCCGTCTTGGAGTAAATTAAGATGTCGTCAATGAAGACGATCACAAACTGATCCAGGTACGGCTGGAAGATCCTGTTCATGTAGTCCATGAACACTGCGGGTGCATTGGTGAGTCCAAATGGGATCACCAAGTACTCATAATGCCCGTACCTCGAGCGAAACGCTGTCTTTGGGACATCCTCCGGCTTAACCCGTATCTGATGGTAACCGGATCAGAGATCAATCTTGGAATACACGCAAGCACCCCTGAGCTGATCCAGCAAATCATCAATGCGTGGAAGGGGATACTTGTTCTTGATTGTCACCTTGTTCAACTGTCTGTAGTCGGTGCACAACCGCATGGTCCCATCTTTATTTTTAACAAAAATGATCGGTGCTCCCCAGGGAGACACACTCGGCCGTATGAAATCTTTCGCTGAAAGCTCCTCAATGTGCTTCTTCAGCTCCGCTAACTCTGGTGGCGACATCCGGTATGGAGCCAACGATATAGGCCCCACACCAGGCAATAAGTCTATGGAGAACTCTATCTCCCTCTGTGGTGGAAACTCAGGAATCTCCTCGGGAAACACCTCGAGGAATTCCCTCACCACAGGAATGCCAGTGAGATCCTCCTGTGTCCCACTCACCAAACCTCCCAACATGACATAGCCAAATGCCCCTGCTCTCAAGGCCCTCCTCGCCTGCAGGACTGAAATGAACGGTGAGGAACTGGCTGTGGACCCACCCGGAGACATCACCACTCTCTTGGCACAGCAATCAATCAATGCACAGTTTCTGGACAACCAATCCATGCCCAGAATAATCTCTAGGTTGGCCATCGGCAATCCTATCAGATCTACCAAAAAGTCCCGGCCATCCCACTGAAACGCTACATCGCGATGAACAGTGGAGGTCAAACATTTTTCTCCGGTGGCGGTGGTCACCCGCATCGGTGGAGAAAGCACATCACTGGGCAACTCAAGCCCCACAGCAATAGGGGTAGCAACAAAAGAATGCGTTGCCCCAGAATCAAACAATACATCAACAGCTGAACCACCAATGGTAACAGTACCTCTGACCAGGTTCGGAGCTCTGTCCGACTGCTGACGATCCAAAGTATACACACGCCCCGTAGTAGGTGGCACGGCTGGTGCCCCAGTAGGAACCATCTGCAATGGCACAGCCTGCACTGCAGCAACTCTCGCTGTCGGGCAATCTCTGGAATAGTGGCCCTCCTTGCCACACTGGAAGCATATCAGCTGACCGGTAGAACACGGCCCAAAGTGCGACTTCCCGCATCCCGAGCATCTGGGAGCAGGAGGTCTAGCTGCGTTTCCCTGAGTAGAAGTCCTCTTAAATTGATTTGGCGCTTGCTTAGCCGCCAACTGTTTACCCTTGCCCTTGTTTGCAAAATTTTTGTTCCTCCAGGGAGTGGAACCGCCGGTACCCTGTGGCACCTCAATCTTGGCCTTCTTGGCCTGACTCGCACGACAGTAGTCCTCAATGCCGCGGCACTGCTGTACCAAAGCTCCGAAGTCTCTCGAAGCGGAACCAGCAAGATGTCCGACAATGTCCTCATTAAGTCCCCTCCGGAACTTAGCCGCAAGAAAAACAGGAGTCGATCTCGCCATGCGGAAATGAGCGAACTTGACCAGCTCATTAAACTTGACCAGGTACTCGTCGACAGACAACGAGCCCTGTACCAACCGGTCAAACTCCCCCTGCTTCCTCTCCTGAGAGTCATAAGGGAAGTACTGACCCAGAAAGCACTCCTCGAAGAATGGCCACGTCATCACACGGCCCTGCATCTCGTAGACGTGAGAAAGGTTGGTCCACCACTCATGGGCCTCGCCCTCCAGCATGTAAGTGGCGAACAACAGCTTCTGCGGATCGGTGCACTGCATGATCCGGAAGATCTTGTCTAACGCCTGAAGCCATCTAGCAGCAGCAATGGGATCATAAGATCCGTCGAAAGAAGGTGGCTTATGCTTGCGGAAAGCATTGAGCCGGCGATCGATCTCGTCACGATCCTCAGCAAATACGGGGATGGTCTGCATGGCCCCCGTCAAGTGACTGCCCTCACCCATCTGACTCTGGGTGTCCTCTTGCTGACTAGGCGGAGGTGGAGGCGGTGGCGGCGGTGGAGGTGGTGGAGGACACTGGCCAGCAGCAGGACCAGCCCTCAACTCCTCCAACATGACCCTCATCATAGTCATGTTGGCCATCCGATTCTCCTCCAGAACCTCAGCAGTGGCTCGCCGGTTCGCATCTCTGATAGCGTCCAGCATCGCCTGGTTTGCCAACCTCGTGGCCTCCTGGTCGGCTAGTCGGGCCGCCTGCATCTCAGCTAATGCAGCCAGGATAGGATCCGATTGATCCTCGCTCGTACTAGGGTTCCTCCTTGGTGGCACCATGACTCTGCACAAGTTACACAAAGAATGAGTTGATCAGGCCCACGCCATGTGGTCACATATGCATTGTCCTAACACACACCAATCAGAGAGAACACAAAGTAGACACGCAACGACACATCCTAAGTTATTGCAATACATACAGGCTTTTCCCTAGAAAGTGCTTTGATACCATAAAATGTAACAGCCCGTGTTAACCCGGATTGTTAACATACTATCGTATTAAGCCACGCTTAATTAAAATGCGGAATAACTTTTTCTTTAATTCAATTATGACGTCATTAACCTTAGCCAACTTGATTACTTAATCAATTTCATAAAATACTGCCTGTATGTAAATTGCAAGACAACTAACTGGAATACCTCATATATAAATAGAATGTGAGTATCTAAAGCCACAGGACTACAACACGTAGCCTGGGTCAAAATCCTGATACTTTAATTACAACATCAATTTAAAAGACAATAACAATCATGTGGCATGGACAAACCCCATGCTCACCAAATAAGGCAACAATGCCCAATAACAGTCTCAACATGAACTTAACAGCAAACATAACCAACAGTCAATAATCAGCATCCAACATGTCAGCATAACAGCAAAACATAGATAAGTCTAACTCAGCTCTGGCCTCCTGCCACCTGAGCCCTCAACATTACCTGAACCTGAAATAAGCGTCCTCAAACGTGGGGTGAGATCTCTAAACAAGAAATCTCAGTAAGACAAGGGGTCCTCAAGGATCTTCCACCCCAAGCTCACTTACATGTGTAATATAAGTTCAAAAACAGTATTTACAATATAAGTTCCAAAACTATGCGATGCAGCAATTAATCATGCCATGTGTGCTTAACAAATCTACTGGCCAGAGAAATGCAGGAATACGTCTAAACCCACATGAGTACAAGGAACACCGCTTGCACCTCACCCACAGCCTCACCATCTTGTATGTACTACATACTCAGGCTTACCGTATAGGTGGACACCACATGCATATCATAAAAGCACATTGCATAAAATAGCTCAACAGCATTTCCAAAATATCAAAGCATGTAACACAACATGCATAAACCACATCCCCATGGGACATGGTGGAACAACCAAATGGCTAAACCGAGGACACGAAAGCTTACCTTGCAAGCTAGCTATCCAAGCCAAGAGTCCAACCACTCTCAAGTCCAAAAACAGCAGTATCACAATCTGATATGGACCAATAATACATCAATATTTATGCATCACAAGCATACAACTTAAAGACTACGCCTTTCCTTTACGTTTTACGTCTTAAGGCTTCCAACAAAGCCATAAGCCCTTAATCATATGATTCTGACTTAGTTCATTAATTACAGAAGTTAAACTTCCTTAATCTAGGGTCCACAACCCCCAATAGCTTACTGTTCACACAGCACAGCTACTGTTCTTCGAAACCCAGGATATCCGGATATCAGAAGGGACATATCCGGATATGTCATATCCGGATATCATACTGGCCATATCCGGATATACCATATCCGGATACCCAGTTCCCATATCCGAATATGGATATCCGGATACCATATCCGGATATGCATATCCGGATACTGATATCCGGATATCTGTTTGACAAATATCCGGATATCTCACGACAGAATGCAGTTTCTGCATTTCGTGAATATCCAACCTAAAGATTCAACTTTTAACACATGTACACGTTAAAGCATGCATTTTTAATCTATTTTAGGTTCATACTCATTATACCTTCTTGTTTACTCATTAAACATGGCCAAGACATCAACTTTAAGCATTAAAATTAAGATCAAAGGTGAGGAAACTTACCCCAAGCTTGAAACAGAGTATTATGTGCTCTTGGAGCTCTCCAAAAGCTCCTCAACTCAGGCCACACAAAGGTGTACGAAAATGGTGCTCAAGACTTGGTCTTTCTACCCAAAGGTTGCTTCTTTAAGCAACAAAGTAATCACACCGAGCTCATACCACCCATACAACCCAAGACAACCCTTCACCCACTCAACACAGAAGCTGGACAGCCTCACAAGCTCCCCTAACACCCTCACAAATGGTCTTCCTCACACACTCAAAGTCTTTAGTGAAGAATCAAAGGAGAAAGGTGATCAAAATGGTGGTTTCCCAAGCAAGGAAGAGGGTGGCAGCATGGGAAGCACAAGCTGCAGCCCACCTTCACGTGAATAAGAAAAGAGACCTAGGGTTTTGTGCCCAAACTTATGAATATATAGGGGTTTAAGTCATAACGCGCAGTATTAGCCTTAATAGCAAAGTAAAAGATCTTGATCCCAAACTTCGGAATCTAGACCTAGGCATTTTTCTAAGATTTGTCATATTTTTATTTTATTTTTCGGAGCACCTTTCCTGTACGCGTTTTTCCATAGCCAGTATCAGTTCTGGCATCAGATTACGTTATTTTGGCTTGAAACTTGTTTTACAAGTCCTACATAATATTTTAGTAATTATCATGCATTCGTTATAATTTTCCGGGATACTTTTCCGGTACGCATTTATACCGGGTAGCAGAACTGGTATCTGCGCTTTTCTTCCGAAAAACGACTTTCAGCATTTTTACTCACTCAATATAATTGTTTAAGCCCATTAATAATTATTAAGGTCAATTATGTAATCATTTCCTAATTACCATAATTAATTCACTAATTACCTTAATTAGCGGTGCGAGTTCTTACACTTATAGTTTAGAGTAGGAATATGACTGAGTTAAGTTTCTCTCTTGTTTGCTATAGGGGGAGTGTAGATGTGGTTTCAATCTTGAACAAGGAGAGTTGAATCCATAATGACCCAAGAGCTAGGCCGATCCTATATAAGTAGCCTCAGAGTTACACAGGTGATCAGAAGGAGAGCTATGGTGGAAGTGTGTCCTGCTTTGAACCAATGAGGGCACATGCACACTGCTGAACCAATGAGGGCACATGCACACTGCCTTCTCTTCATTCAGGGTTGCATGCTTGAAAAGCTGCTGGAGTTAGGCTAAAGCCACAAGCAATTCAGATTGCTTTTCTCCTTTTCTTTACGCATGCAATGGGAGGAATGGGCAAGGCTGACTTGTTTTGTTAAATAAGGACTTAGTCAGAATTTTCAGCCACTAATGTCTCCATCCTAGGCGCACGCTTGGGAAGAAACAGGATAAGGTTTCCATTTGCCATTCATGCAAGTCGAAAGAGAGTTAGGTGGCACCCAAGCATTGCATGGAAGGGCTTCATGGTGACACTTAAGGGGCATGCAGTGGCTGGTCTCTAAGGTTCAGCATGTATTCTCTATACATGCACATGATGGGACTAAAGGAATCAGCTTTCCCCAGTGTCCAAGGTAACACAAGGGCGCATGCAGGGGAAATGGGAGCAAGTGGTGGACATGCAAGGAGGCGACGGACATGTGGCGAACATGCAGAGAGAATGGAGAACATGTGGCGGACATGCAGTAGGAAGAAGAGGTTCTTGTGCGACACATGGCGTGCATGCACAGGCCGAAAATCATTGAGGATTTTTAAACACAAAAATCAGAATTGGTGTACAGTCCAAAGGCGCATGAAGGGAGCAAGAGGGAGTGGCCATTCTGCCCACTCAGAGGGCATGCAAACTGACTCCTTTGAGCCTAAATGTTGCAGGTTGTAAAAGTTAAATGAGTGTGTTTAGAGTAGCAAGTAGCATCAGCCTTTTGCACTTACCAAGGCGCATGGGAATAGAGGAGTTGGGAAACACAACAAAAGCATTTTATTGCATTCACTACACTCCAAACGCATGCAGGGAAGTGGGAAACCAAGTGGCACACATGCAACAAATAGATGCCACGTGTTGTTCAAGTATGCTAGTGGGAGTTTGACTATTGATACAAGCTTTCAACTTGTTTCATGCGCATGGGTAGAGAATGAAAGGGTTTAATTTTTTGGGCTGAAACTAATCTCCTCTAAAAGGTTTGGGCCGTGGCACTTGCAAAGAAAAGTGATCCAAAACTAATTCGCCAATTGGTTCACAAATTATTTCTCATATAAAAGCCCACCAATTCCTAGCCCAAAACTTCAATTTAGAGGATGTAGTCTTGTATAAGTTATGAATTAAATCCATCCTACCCTTCAGAACTCATAATTCGAACTCTATATAATTATAATAGATAACCCACATATACTTGCACCTAGCATACGTTGTTTAATTTAAGTTCACACTAAGCATGTATATAATATTAATTAAGAAAAGTCATGCTTCTATATTATTGATGCTAAGTTATATAAGTTCCTAATTTTTAGGGGATGTTACACTCTTCCCAACTTAATTTGAAGTTTGTCCTCAAACTTCGCCTTACCATCCTAAACTTTGTCTAAGTCTCCCACACTCACCTCCTGTCTAGACTTCGATCTTATTGTTTAAAATCATAACAAAATTCCACATTAATAATGTTGCAAGAAGTTTAATAACCACAACAACACAGCTTACATCCAACATTTCAATGAAAGGATCAAATCACAAATTTTCTATCAGATGATTTATTCATGTCATGTTAATGGTACCTCTTATATGGTCATGTTAAACGTTTCAGGCACTACTGGGATTAATACACAAGGAACAAACAAAATCTTATATATGTGCAACGACAATTCAAAGTTATTCAAGCAATAGCCTACTCACATACAACATGCAGCAAGATCTGGTTGCTATGAGATTCTTTTAAAAATAATCATAATTTTCCATGACATATTGAAACATTTTAAACAACAGACTTATAAACATGAAGCTTAAACAATGAATTTTATTTCTTTTTTATTAAAAAAAAAACTGCTAACCCAAATAAGCGCACTTTCAAAATTTTTAATTTACACATTAGATTTCCACCATTGATGCAAGTAACAGAGAAATTCCTTTGTGGTACTGAATCGAGTAACTCATAAAAATATTAAACAATTTGACACTAGGTGTTACCACAATCAAAGACCGAAAAACCTTCCATATCATCTTACTTCGAAAATTGAGTTACTCATGCTGTTTTAAATAAAGGAGTCATTTATTTCGGAATTAAGCTTTTACTAGAGAAGATTCGCTTTCAATATCAAACCGAAACTTCCGTGCAACAGATACATATAGTAGATGGGTACAGTTCACAGTTCGAAAATAAGATTTTCCTTTAAATCCAATTAGAGTTCAACACTATGAGAAATACTAGGCACCATCAAGTTATTTATCTTGAGGTATAAAGAAAGTATACAAAATTATTCCAAACAACTTACATGCTAAATACAGAGCATTTTGTCAAAACATTTTATCCTTCAGTTCTCTTTAGTTAATTTAAAGACCAAAAGAATTTCAATTGCTAATCGAACTACCTACTCATGCGTTCACTTAAGTCAAAAACCAACAGAATACTATGCTTCACAGTTCCAAATAAAATGCATCAAATAAAGACACTGATCTAAACCGTAAGGATTCATATGAATCTATTTCCATGGTCTGAATACACATGCAATAAGATAAAAAGAATGACTGACCCTAGGATTTTTCATAGAGTAAAAATTTACTTCCCATGGTGTATGCTACCTCATTACTTTTCCCTAAAAATCTGATCCTATTAACACATAAACATTAAATAACTTCATTTATTTCATCCAAAGAAATTATCAACTCACCTTGACCGTCCAAAGCAGAATAACACACCTCACCTTAAAAGTTCAACGAAATGGTCATGAAAGGTAGGTGAGGGTTTCCAAACAGAAACAAAACAAGACACATTATAACTAATCCAAGAAAATCCATGTAGTCAAAGACACGTTGAATACTTACAGGTATAAGTGGTCATATTTCATCATAATAAGACATATCAGTAAAACATGAAGTAGGGGGGGTCCAAAACAACTAGCATCAACAACCATAGACTCATTGATATGTTTAGAGTGGAATTTAGATATTAAAATGAAGTGACCGACATAGTGAGGGGTTCAATTAAAACTATGCACCAAAAAGTTTTCGGTTAATTTATTAATATGGGCTGGCAACATGATGATGGATCCAAGTAAAATCAGACATAATGGTAAGCACGATTGGATTAAGGCACGGACACCCAAGATGCACAAGTAATGCAAACTACAACCTAGTATCATATAGGTCACTCAACTTATGTAATTCAGGTTCTTAATGGAATTCTATATAGTTCCTATGTCAAGCTTTCTATATACCCACTATATTCACAGTATATAGAAAATAGTTCATGGCTACACAAAAATTCTTATAAGTTTAAACATTCTTCGTGCAATATGAACTTAGTCTCCATTCTGCAAATGCATACAATTATACCAGTATCATTTTAACATTCTCAATCAAACCGTTTTCATCTGCACAACCGTACCTATATATATATATATATATATATATTATTCTTTCAAATAGAAAATTAAGCAGGCAAAAGTTTCAATCACGTGCATTCTGTTCATTCATTTATTTATTTGTAAGTACTTGGTGTTAACTAAATTTCTAATTCTACCAACACAAGGAGGTTTATTAATAGAGTCAAAAATCGTTCTTAGACCTGTCTGGATTATTCACAAAATACCAACCAAATCAATGCATGCTATTCAAATTGACAGCACTACACATAGAGGGATAAAATCAATTGCATTTACACACACCACCTCTTCATTCACGGTTTATCCTTAGAGTTAATGACTAAACTTTCTCAAGAATGATGTCTAGTGCCAACTCACCATTAGAAGGTTTATAGGAAAAGTAGCTCACTAGTTGGACTTTATCTAATTCACTCTATTTCCTAGAAACGAGGATTCATTTTATACTTATATAAGTTTCCCTCCCTAGCTAGAGTGGTTGATTCACAGTCTTTGGGTGGAGATAACAAGTTTACCCTAGGCTAGATAACCTCATCCTAACTCTAGGCTATAATATACATGTGACGATATAGATTAAGAAGCAATTTTGCAACAAATATCCTCATAACCGTATGCTTAAAATAGAAACCATAGTAAATCTGAATTGTGAGAGCAATAATCATGACAAATCCAATGACTATATCCAAGTCCAATTGGTCTATTATTCTTCATAACTTCAAACATTACCATACCTGGGTAATTCATATACACAACAACAATCGTTAAGTAAAGAGTCTTATCATCATCCATAGTTTTCAACCATCTCAAAACATTCACCACAAATTTAAACATGTAATCTGTACACGTCATCCCCAAGAAAATAGAATTTACATTTAATCAGGAATTCTGGAAACAGTTCTTACTCACACATGTAGTGTTCAAGCACTAGTACACCCCGTAATAACCATGAGTGTGCACATACTTCTTTCGCGGCCGTGAGTTGATCAGGCTCACTACCGAGCAAGAAGATGGGCAGAGCCATGCTTAATACCGGTACTACCAGTATCATCCCACTTCTAAGGTAAGTTGAATAAGTAATCCATTCACAAATAGGCTTCAAACAACAGTAATACAATGAACACATACAATTAACCGGATAACCAGACAACAATCATTCAACAAGCAGCACACAAATCAATCAAAAACAGACATCCTGAACCAAACTGCTCTGATACCAATTAGTGTAACACCCACTCTTGTATGCATCCAAGAGGGTTGTTTGCTAAATCGTATTAGAGTTGCAGCGTTATGGAACTCATTAATTTTAAAACATTATCAAATATCATTTAATTTGGAAACTTGAAAAAAAGTCCAGATTTGATTCTCATATAAACCATTTGAAAAAAAATGAAATCGTTTATCAATCATAGGAAATTTCAATTATACCTCAAGTCTTTAACATTCTTTTATCAAAACATCACCAATCAGACAGCCAAATATCAATCAAGCAGTCCAATGAGCTAGGATCTTGTGCACCTAAATACATGCGGTACAAGTCAGAATTTTATTCATACATTCCTTTTATTCATAAACCCAATTCCATGCCTTTCAATATTCTCTATTTTACTCAATTTACTATGGTTCTAGTGCATCACCAACATGTTATCATAAAAAAATCTTAAGTCCCGAACATATGCCAATTCGGTCATTACTAAGTTCCTCTACTAACAATTTCTGACTTCAATTAATTTTTATCTAATTGTTAACAACACACTCAGATTCGGTTTTTGCTTTTACTGTCCACGTTTTTCTGACTTCAGGTCAGATTGCTAATTTGTTAACAAAAGCAAAATTCAAGATTTTTCATGCATGCCAACTCGGTAATTAATGCCATTGACTAGAGACTTGGACTTTTCATTTACATTATCTTTCTCTACGACTTAAACTTGTATGATTAGACTCCTTGTCATGCTGTCATCGCCAATTACCAAATCATGCCATAAACTTAATCTTTTACTCAATGGAAAATAGTCCAACAACGGTAAGAACCCAATTTTACAAGTTCCAAATAAAACATTCTAAGACCTGCATACAGTACATTCACGGCTTGGGAAGGGTTAAACGGGAGATGATAAAACCATAATTTATACAAGACCCGAACAGGGAAATGACCAAGCAATGTTCTCATAGTATATTATGTAAACCGAACAGAAACACAGGGGAATTAACAGACCAAACTTTCACCTTCTCAAGATGCATACCACGGTCAACAATGAGGGCACGAAGGAGGGAGTTTTAAAACTTGTTTACTAGCACGCATTCAGTTCATTTATGTAGCGCCGAACAAAACATTAAAGAAAGATGACCACCCAGAGAAATTTATTTCCTAGACTAAGTACAACAGATGAAATATAAGAGGATTCAGTTTATGCAACCTTACCTCTTGGAAAGTAAACAAGAGTCCACCTCCGTCTGAGTATAAGGTTTCCAAGGCTCGAGCCGGTAGCAAGCAGGGGAAAAAGACTCTATCACGGTTGGACATTAACATGCAGTGGAAGCAAGAGAGGAAACAGAACAGAATGCTTATCAACCGATCGAAAGGGATGGCCGCAAGGAAACATGCTAAGAATTTTGCGAAGAACAATATACCACTTTGTTGTAAATGACAAAGGCCAAACCACAACGAAGGAGTGGAAACTTGATGGTTTGTCATCTTTCCATGGAGCCCGCGGCTTGGAGGAAAGCAAAGAAGAAAACACCTGCAAATAATGCCGCCTGGTGACTGGCGGAATAATGAAGGGAAATGGTGTGATCTGAAGGATAGATGGGGTTTCCTTGTAATATGGTGCTTATAGTTTAGAGTAGGAATATGACTGAGTTAAGTTTCTCTCTTGTTTGCTATAGGGGAAGTGTAGATGTGGTTTCAATCTTGAACAAGGAGAGTTGAATCCATAATGACCCAAGAGCTAGGCCGATCCTATATAAGTAGCCTCAGAGTTACACAGGTGATCAGAAGGAGAGCTATGGTGGAAGTGTGTCCTGCTTTGAACCAATGAGGGCACATGCACACTGCTGAACCAATGAGGGCACATGCACACTGCCTTCTCTTCATTCAGGGTTGCATGCTTGAAAAGCTGCTGGAGTTAGGCTAAAGCCACAAGCAATTCAGATTTCTTTTCTCCTTTTATTTACGCATGCAATGGGAGGAATGGGCAAGGCTGACTTGTTTTGTTAAATAAGGACTTAGTCAGAATTTTCAGCCACTAATGTCTCCATCCTAGGCGCACGCTTGGGAAGAAACAGGATAAGGTTTCCATTTGCCATTCATGCAAGTTGGAAGAGAGTTAGGTGGCACCCAAGCATTGCATGGAAGGGCTTCATGGTGACACTTAAGGGGCATGCAATGGCTGGTCTCTAAGGTTCAACATGTATTCTCTATACATGCGCATGATGGGACTAAAGGAATCAGCTTTCCCCAATGTCCAAGGTAACACAAGGGCGCATGCAGGGAAAATGGGAGCAAGTGGTGGACATGCAAGGAGGCGACGGACATGTGGCGAACATGCAGAGAGAATGGAGAACATGTGGCGGACATGCAGTAGGAAGAAGAGGTTCTTGTGCGACACATGGCGTGCATGCACAGGCCGAAAATCATTGAGGATTTTTAAACACAAAAATCAGAATGGGTGTACAGTCCAAAGGCGCATGAAGGGAGCAAGAGGGAGTGGCCATTCTGCCCACTCAGAGGGCATGCAAACCAACTCCTTTGAGCCTAAAGGCTGCAGGTTGTAAAAGTTAAATGAGTGTGTTTAGAGTAGCAAGTAGCATCAGCCTTTTGCACTTACCAAGGCGCATGGGAATAGAGGAGTTGGGAAACACAACAAAAGCATCTTATTGCATTCACTACACTCCAAACGCATGCAGGGAAGTGGGAAACCAAGTGGCACACATGCAACAAATAGATGCCACGTGTTGTTCAAGTATGCTAGTGGGAGTTTGACTATTGATACAAGCTTTCAACTTGTTTCATGCGCATGGGTAGAGAATGGAAGGGTTTAATTTTTTGGGCTGAAACTAATCTCCTCTAAAAGGTTTGGGCCGTGGCACTTGCAAAGAAAAGTGATCCAAAACTAATTCTCCAATTGGTTCACAAATTATTTCTCATATAAAAGCCCACCAATTCCTAGCCCAAAACTTCAATTTAGAGGATGTAGTCTTGTATAAGTTATGAATTAAATCCATCCTACCCTTCACAACTCATAATTCGAACTCTATATAATTATAATAGATAACCCACATATACTTGCACCTAGCATAAGTTGTTTAATTTAAGTTCACACTAAGCATGTATATAATATTAATTAAGAAAAGTCATGCTTCTATATTATTGATGATAAGTTATATAAGTTCCTAATTTTTAGGGGATGTTACACTCTCCCCAACTTAATTTGAAGTTTTTCCTCAAACTTCGCCTTACCATCCTAAAATTTGTCTAAGTCTCCCACGCCTACCTCCTGTCTAGACTTCGATCTTATTGTTTAAAATCATAATAAAATTCCACATTAATAATGTTGCAAGAAGTTTAATAACCACAACAACACAGCTTACATCCAACATTTCAATGAAAGGATCAAATCACAAATTTTCTATCAGATGATTTATTCATGTCATGTTAATGGTACCTCTTATATGGTCATGTTAGACGTTTCAGGCTATACTGGGATTCATATACAAGGAACAAACAAAATCTTATATATGTGCAACGACAATTCAAAATTACTCAAGCAATAGCCTACTCACATACAACATGCAGCAAGATATGGGTGCTATGGGATTCTTTTAAAAATAATCATAATTTTCCACGACATATTGAAACATTTTAAACATCAGACTTATAAACATGAAGCTTAAACAATGAATTTTATTTCTTCTTCTTAAAAAGCTGCTAACCCAAATAAGCGCACTTTCAAAAAACTTTAATTTACACATTAGATTTTCACCATTGATGCAAGTAACAGAGAAATTCCTTTGTGGTACTGAATCGAGTAACTCATAAAAATATTAAACAATTTGACACTAGGTGTTACCACAATCAAAGACCGATCACCTTTCATATCATTTTAATGTATCAGAAAGTAATAGTTGCCTGTGTGGCACAGATTGAACAAAGCGTGATATGACCCTAGGGGTATAGTTATTGATACATTAACTAGGTAGGAAAACCTGCCAAGAGAAATTATGGGCTATATGTGCTAGGTAGTCTGACTAGTGAAAAATAATTGGCTTGGTAAAGCAGAGAAAGTGCACAACTGCGTGGTGCGCTCCGGTTGTTCCCATGTGGTGTCACCGGATGAAATTGAAATTGGGGAGGACTTGAAGTCTCCCATTGGGCCTTTGAAATGCGGGGCCACTATGAAATGTGACTGAAAAGCCAAAAGGTTGAAATGTAAACATTTAGTTTGAAGCTCGCACACTTAATGAAGCTACTTGGGGACGGGAGACTGAGATTTTCCGTCTGTGTCCTGAGTTAGCATAGGTGTATAGTTGATTTTGCGGACAAAATTACAAAAAGGTGGGTGAATATAACACCTCGTAAATTCAAATGTGAATTTATTTGATAAAACGTGGGTTAAAAGGGAAGGATTAGTGAAAATCCTGAAATTGGGGTCAAAATGAGTACCGAGGGCAAAATGGTAAATTGCCAAAGACGTAAAACGAGGCATGAAAAATGGATTTAGGGATCTCAAATGATAAAAATAATCCCGGATATGGATTCAGGACGAAAAATTGAGTGGATAGGCAAGTTTTGAAAATTTTAATGAATAATGATTTTCCCGATATAAAAATACTGCGGTATAATTGTACCGATAAGAGTGAAATTTTATGAGTATTTTGAGGAAATAAAAATATGTCATGAACTAGAAAATTATGTAGGTTTTGAAATTGTGATCGAAATTAGGTGATTGGTTAAAGTTAAAACGCGTGTGGGACCCGCATGTGGCTTAAGTGAGTCAAACTCACTTTTTTCCCTCACTTTTCTCTCTCTTTCCCCCTTCTTCTCCCGTGAAACAGCCCCCACCCCCATTGTCATGAAGCTTTGAATTCTTTGATTCACAAATCCTTCATTTCTCCACCAAATCAAGCGATTCTTGGCTTGAAATCTATTGGAAAACACCTTCTAAAGCCATTGGTAGTACCCTTAAGCCTTGAAACCGTCTCATTGATGAGGTCTTGGCCAAAGTCAGCCGCAAATTTGAGGGGATTTTGATGAATTTTGATGACTTTTGGGTTGATTCATTGCTTGGAGATTATCCCCTTGTACCCAAGGGAGCTATTGGTGGTAAGGTTTCTCACTCTCACTTTGTTTCCAATGAGATCATAATATTGATGAGGGTTTTGAAGTTGTAAATTAAGTTATGGTAGTTAGGGGCATTAAATGGTATGTCTCCTTTGGAATTAAATGCTTAGAATGATAAATGGTGATGATTGATGTAATAAAAATTATTGTGATTTGGAATTTTTAACTTAGGCAATTTTGTGTTGGGTTTCAAGACCTTGTGAAATTGGTATGTGGTGTAATTGAATAATTGAATGATGGACCATTGGTATAGGTTGATAATATGATTATATGATGAGTATGAGTGTTAAAATTGAATTGAAAACCTTGTAGTACCATCCTTTGAAGAATTCGAACCATAGAGGGGTTTGGAGGAAAAATGATGTAAAAGTTGTGTAGTTGAGATTGTATGATATGAAGTGGTGTTTAATTGGATGGTAGGTTAGTATGTTGTTGTGGAATTGGAAGAATGTAAAATGTATGATTACTTTGAGAGTAAATGGTTGATTTGGAAATGGTTTTGATGATCATGTTGTTGATCATTTAGGTTGCCTCTCTTGGACGCTATGGGAGCGGATTAAGCTTGGAGCTTACGTATGGAGCATTGGCTCGGTGTTGAGGTAACCTTTGGAACTGGGGTTTAGTCCCTTGTGTGCTCCACCACACCTAGTGGAGGGTTGTGGTTGGATTTTGTGTCATTGGACATTGTGTGATTATGTGTTTCATGCATTATTGCTTATTATGTGTGAAATTGTTTCGTTACTGGCCAGTTGACGTGTGTTGGTTTGGACATCCGCTGGATAATTCCGCTGGGGATTCCAGTCGGGTTTTGCCGTGGGGTCGACTTTGGGAGCGGCACCAGGATGATCCAAACGTGGGACTTCCGCTGGATAGGGCTCATGAGGAGTTCCAGTTGGGTTTTGCCATGGAGTCGTCTCAACCATGGGAGAGGCACCTGGAAGGTCTCGGGAGTTATATGATGGAGTCCTTGAACGTAATCCAATCGTGGATGTTCTCGGTTTGTCTCTAGTTGTTTGTGATATTGTATGTCATGCATTTTTACATGATGTTATTGTTGCACATTGAGTGAGCCATGGGGTGGAGAAACCTCCAGGGCCCTTGGTTTACTGAGATATATTTGTATATCTCACCCCGTGTTTGGGGGCATCATTTCAGTTCAAATTGTTGGGATAAATTTTAAATATCCGTTTTTTATTTAATGGGTTTAGAAGTTTTGTTTTTAGGAATAAATGATGGTTAAGAGTTAGCCATTTTCTAGCAGTTTTGGTTTTTTAGTTTCTTGTGTCAGTTAGAATATTAATGAGTCAGCTATGTCAGTTATAATATTAATGAGTTAGTTATGTCAGTTATAAAGTAATGAGGGTGTTATGTGTGGAGTTATGTTGGTCAGTTATGTTGGGCAGAAACAAATTTCAAGATGAATCTCACCTTGATTTTGTTCACTAAAAATTAGAAAAAAAAAATCTCACCTTGATTTTGTTTCAGATTGTTAAGATAAATTTTAAATGTCCATTTTTTATTTAATGGGTTTAAAAGTTTTTTTTTAGGAATAAATGATGGTTAAGAGTTAGCCATTTTCTAGCAGTTTTGGTTTTTTAGTTTCTTGTGTCAGTTAGAATATTAATGAGTCAGTTATGTCAGTTAAAATATTAATGAGTCAGTTATGTCAGTTATAAAGTAATGAGAGTGTGATGTGTGCAATTATGTTGGGCAAAAACAAATTTCAAGATGAATCCCACCTTGATTTTGCTCACTAAGAATTAGAAAAGAAAAAAAATCAAGATGAATCTCACCTTGATTTTGTTTCAGATACACTATCTTATATAACATAGATTAGTTTTACCCATAAATCAAATCATAAATCATAAAATCACAATAGATATTCATAAATGAAATCATAAATCATAAAATCACAATAGGGGAAAGTTTTTCCTATAAAAGAAAACCACAATGCAAGAACTTTATCACTCACTGGTTTGAAGTTTGAACGAGAGGTGTGTGTAGGGTTTAATATTAGCCACCCTTTAACTAATTTTGCCGAAGCCAAAAACCTTGTCACACACACACACACACCACCACAGTTGTCTTCTCTTTCCCACTTTCGCCGTGTTTCCACTTCGTAATCAGAAATCGAAGCTTTCTCAATATTCAAGAATGAAGGATAGTTTCTTGATCCAAACGGAAACTATTCACCTGATAACATTCACTTTGGGAGTATCCACCTAATGCTTCACCTCGATACCCTAAACCCTACCTCCTCTGAACCTCGACCACCTTGTTCACCTTCCAAGAAGCACGACGGTTCCGAATTATCCGACTATGGCTTGGATCCGGAGCTCAGCTTCGGGATTACCTTTCCAACAATAGTGAGTTTCTTTTCTTCTTCACTCAAATATTTCTTTTCTTTCTTACGGCCTTAGAAACTCGGTGTGGGGTTCACGCGCCGTTTGAAAATTCGGCATTCAAATTAGATTACGCTTATGCGTTTCTTTTCTTTCTTTTTTTTCGGTTTGTGTCCTTGCTACTCTTTTTCCCGGGTCATGCAGTTTTTTTTTTTTTTTGTATAGCAAAAAATTTAAGTGGGGTTAGACACCGGTTTCCCACTAGGGTCAGGGAAGACCACCCAACCTCTTTGAGGATTTTTGGGAGGGATTACATATCATCCACCAACAAAGTCCTCACATTGGCCAGCGGGGTTTGAACCCACGCCCTTGAGGGGTATGGACCAAACCCTTAGGCTTTGTTTGGGAAGGGAATGAAGGAAATTGGAGGGGAGGAGAAGGAAAGGGATCCAAAGGGGAGGGATGGGAAGGGAAGGAAGGAAATTGGAGGGTATTCCCTCCCCTTGTTTGGGAGTTAAAAAAATGTTAAGGGAGGAAAATAGAGAATCAATGTGAAATTTTTACAATTTTACCTTTTTTCTAAAATTAATATAATTATAATATTTGACAAATGAATTAAATTTAAAATTGCTAAACAAAATTATTTATGTATTTTTCACACTACTAAAAAAGATCATATTTTTAACAAAAATTCTACGTTGAAAATGTCAAAAATTATGTCAAAAAAATATTTTTCCGTCGGAAAACTTTTCATCGAAGGCGATGGAATTTTTATCCGATGAAATATTTTACAAAAATAAATTTTCAGTCAAAATCTTCTACGAAATTTAGTTTTCGTCAAAAGATTTGACGAAAATGATTAATTAAATATTTTAGACAAAAAAAAAATTCCATCAAAAGTTTTGATGGAAAAAAGAATTCCTTCAAAAATGTTAACAAAAAATTTTTCATCCAAAATCTTCGATGAAAATGTGTCTCAATGAAAATTTCAATGAAAATATTTTTTCAAAAATTTTGAGGGAAATGCTTTTGTAAAAATTTCGACAGAATTTAGATTCTGTAAAGAATTTCGACGGAATATTGTTTTTGTCAAAAATTTTGACGAAAATGTGTTCCGTTGAAAATTTTGATACAAATGTTTTATATCGAAAATTTTGCTAAAAATATTTTTCTTAGAAAAATTTCGATGGAAATCTGTTTCGTCAAAAAGTATAACGAAAATATTTTCGTCGGAAACTTTTGACTGAATTTGAATTCTGTGAAGAATTTTGACGAACTTTTGTTCGTCGAATTTTTTGATAGAAATATTTTGCGTAAAAACTTTTTTCGAAATTTTTTCAATAGAAATGATTTTCGTTAAAAATTTTGATAGATTATTTTTTCTGTCAAAATTTTTTATGGAAATATTTTCTGTCAAACATTTTTTTACAGAATTGTGTTCCGTTGAAAATATTGATGGAAATGCTTTTGAATCGAAAAAAACTGATGGAAATATTTTGCGTCGAAAATTTTCGTTAAAATGTGTTTCGTTAAAAATTTAAACAGAAATTTTTTTGTCAAAAAGTTTAACGAAAACATTTCCGTCGAAAACATTCGACGGAATTTGAATTCTGTAAAGAATTTTGAAGAAATTTTTACTGACAAAATTTTTCGATGGAAATGTGTTTCTTTGAATATTTTGATGAAAATATTTTTTGTGAATCTTTTTGATGAATATGTGTTTTTGTGAAATGTTGAGGGAAATATTTTGACGAAATTTAGATCTTGTAAAGAATTTTCACAAGAATTTTGGTTGAATGTTTTTTTCCGTAAAAAATTTATGTAAGTGATTATGACAAAATTTCTTACGTATCTAATTTCGTGTTTAGTGTTGAAGGAAGTTTTTAGACATATATGATTTTTATCAAAAATTTCATCACTATTTTTTACGAAATATTTTCCATTGATAAATTCTGTCGGTATTTGAGACTTTTCTAATAATGTCACATTTAAAAATGATTTACATTTATGTAGTTTTCAAATTTTAATGCAAAGGGTAGATAAGTAATTTTTAAATTTTTTTCCCTCAAACCCTCCAAATTGAGTGAACTTAAATTTTTTGAAGAAGGGGGATTTTGGAGGGTTTAATAAAACCCCCCAAAACCTTTCCCTCATTTTTTTTAACTCTCAAACAAGGGAAGGGCTTCCTAAAACCCATCCCTTCCCTTCCCTTCCCCTCCTAAAACCATCTCCCAAACAGACCCTTAGCCAACTGTGCCCACCTTTGTTGGCCAGCTTTTTATTATTATTATTATTATTATTATTATTATTATGCCAATCTTTGTGGTCTATTATTCTTTAAAGTGATTTCACATTTATGTGAAGGGTATCAACTCTTTTTCCCCTCCACATTAATGCCTATATCATATTGTCAGTGAAAGCTTCTCGTGTTGTTGACGTAGATCTAGTTATATGTTGTGGACAATATTCAACTATTTGTATTCTTAATCCTCCGATTTTGTTTTGGTCTTGAATTCAAATTTTGTTCTACTATTGCGTTTTATGATCATTTTTAATTTCCCCATTTTGCGTGATAGCTTTGGTATTTGTATTATTTGGGCTTTACTATCTCTATAGGCTCTGTTAAAGAAAAGGATGATAATTATAATTTTCAGGGAGCTGGGTTGAAAAATCTTGGAAACACATGTTTTCTCAATTCGGTGCTGCAGTGTTTGACATATACGGAGCCACTAGCTGCATACCTGCAAAGTGGCAAGCATAAAAATTCCTGTGAGCAACTCCCCACTTTTTCCATTTTTTTCATCCTCTAGTGTGACACTATCCAGATTATGTTCATGGTGATATTTAATTTATTGTTCACTTTTTCTTTGGTTTACTTGACGCTGTTAAAAGAGAAAAGTTGAATATGGTTATGTTTTCATAATTTCTCCTGTTAGTTAGCAATGGTGCATATGTATGTGTGGAGAAAGTTTTTGTTATATTGATATGTAATTATATTTTATGATAATTGTAGGCCACATTGCTGGATTTTGTGCTCTGTGT
>JAVKPL010012346.1:0-59817 GCA_032173675.1 Gastrolobium villosum | reverse complement strand
TACAGAGAAGTCATCCATGAAGACTTCTACATATTCATCAATCATGTCATTAAAAATTGCAGTCATGCACCTTTGGAAGGTGGCAGGAGCATTGCAAAGTCCAAAAGACATTCTCCTAAATGCAAATGTGCCATATGGACATGTGAATGTTGTCTTATGCTGGTCTTCTGGAGCTAAGGGTATCTGGTTATAACCAGAATACCCATCAAGAAAACAGAAGTATTCTTGTCCAGCAAGCTTGTCCAGCATTTGGTCTATGAAGGGTAAGGGGAAATGGTCCTTTTTGGTGGCAGTGTTCAACTTCCTAAAGTCCTGACAGATTCTCCAACCTGTTATGGTTCGAGTGGGAATGAGCTCATTTTTATCATTGAGCACAACTGTGATACCTCCCTTTTTAGGGACACAGTGCAACGGGCTCACCCAACTACTATCACAAATAGGATAGATCACACCAGCATCCAACCATTTAATTACTTCCTTTTTGACTACTTCTTTCATGGTTGGATTGAGCCTTCTTTGAGGCTCAATGGAACTGGCATTCTCATCAATTAGCCTTATTCTGTGCATACAGAATGTAGGACTAATTCCTCTGATATCAGCCATGGTCCAACCTATGGCCCTCTTGTGATTTTTTAGTACATTTAGGAGCTGACTTTCCTCATTATTTTTGAGGGCAGCTGCTACAATGACAGGGAGAGTATTGTCCCTTCCTAGGAACGCATACTTAAGGTGAGTTGGGAGTTCCTTTAACTCCACTTCAGGTGGTTCTACTATAGATGGTTTAAGGGGTTTGGTGATTCTCTCATGAAGGTCAAGAGACTCAAAGTGTTTATCACCAAAGAACTTAGTGGGGTAAGACCTTAATGCACAAGCAAGATCATGATCAGATGCATTATTTCCATAAAATTCAAAAATGGCAGAATCACAGACAGAGTTATTCATTTCAAAATTATCTTGAAAATGAGCAGCAACCAAGTTATCAAAGACAGAAATAGCAGAGCAATCATCAACATCATCATCTACATATTTCATGGCCTTGAAGACACTAAAGGTCATAGTGTCATCATTAACCCTCATTGTTAACTCTCCTTTCTTGACATCAATCATTGCACCCCCTGTAGCTAAGAATGGTCTTCCTACTATTATAGGAATATTTTCATCAACTTCACAATCAAGGATTATGAAGTCGGCTGGAAAAATAAATTTATCCACTTTTACTAAAATATTTTCCACCTTACCTTCAGGGTATACAATGGATCTGTCAGCCAATTGGAGGGTTAATGTTGTGGGGGCAGCTTTTATTCCTAATTGTTTAAAAATAGAAGCAGGCATCAAGTTAATGCTAGAGCCTAAATCACATAGAGCTCTACCTATATACCTATCTCCTATAACACAAGGAATACTGAAAGAACCTGGATCCTCCATTTTAGGAGGCACCTTTGTAGAGACAATGCTGCTGCATTCCTTGGTGAGTGCTACTGTTTCAAACTCCTCTATCCTCCTCTTCCTTGATAGGATGTCCTTCATAAATTTGATGTAGCTAGGCATGTGTTGAAGGGCCTCCACGAAAGGGATGTTTATCTGTAGTTGCTTGAGGATATCCAAGAACCTCTTGAAATGCTTCTCCTGACTCTGTTTCTGGAGTCTTTGTGGGAAAGGAATCTGCCTTGCCCTTGATCTAGGTGATTGGCCATCTTCTTTTTGCACAGGTATGGCTGGCCCCTTTGATTTGGGGGCTGATTTGGGTGCTGATTTTTCTGTCCTTCCCAAATCACCATGCTCCATGTCATTCTCTGGATTGTGCACTTCTATGACATCTGACTCATCCTCTTCCGCAGTTGTTTGAGCACTTTGTCCTGCCATTTTCCTCAAGGTGGAGGGCCGAATGACAGGTTCTGGTTGTTCAACCTCCCTTCCATTTCTCAAGTGTAGAGCTTGACAAAATTCCTTTCCCTCCTTCCTTGGTGCTTCAGTATCACTAGGAAGGGTCCCCAATGGTCTATCTTTAAGGGAAGTTGCAATCTGCCCCATTTGTGTCTCCAAACTCTTCAAGATTGCTCCATGACTTTGGAGCATGGCCTCATGATTTTTCAACATCTGATTTGACCATTGGTCATTTGGAGGAGGCTGAGTTTGTGCACTAGACTGCCCTTGCTGATCATGGGGCATTTGGGAGTTGAATCCTGGTGGAAATGGAACTTTGGGTTGATAAGATTGTTGCCCTCCTTGGAAAGGTTGATTCTGATTTCTATTCCCTTGGTTCTGGGCAAAATTTTGGCCTTGATTCTGGCCAAAATTTCCCCCTTGTTGCTGCCATTTTCCTGGGTTAAAATTCCCTCTATTGTTGTAGTTTCTGTTGTAATCTCCAACATAGAAGGCTGAAGATGGGTTACTTGGGCATTCTTCAAGGAAATGGGCATCATGGCACAGTGTGCAGATTGGTGTGTTTGTGGCAGCCACTTGAGCAGGTGGTTGTTGTTTGGTTTCAGCCATTTGCTTGACTAAGACCTTGACAGTATTATGCAAAGCTGCCATCTCAGCTGCCATTGAAGTAATTTCACTTACTTCATAAAGCCCAGCTGCCTTCTGTTGAGCTTCATCTCTTTGTTCTGGCCATTGGCAACTGTTCTGGCTTATCCTCTCAAGTGTTTCAAACGCATCTGGATACCTTTTCAACAGAAACATCCCATTGGCAGTAGCATCCAGATGAGTTTTGCCTTGGTGACTCAACCCTCTATAGAAGATCTAAATAGTGGCCCACTTAGGAAGACCATGGGTGGGACACTTTTTCATCAGCCCTTTGAATCTGGTCCAGCTCTCATGGATTGACTCATCCACATACTGTCTGAATCCAGTGATGTCATCCCTCAGATCACAGACCTTAGTGGGTGGGAAGAACCTCATGAGGAAGGCTTCTCCAAGCTCCTTCCATGTAGTAATGGACTGTGCAGGCAGATCTTCCACCCACTCTTCTGCTGCTCCAGCTAGAGAGAAAGGAAACAGCCTCATCCTCATGGCATCTGTTGATACTCCCCGAACAGAGAAGGTATCAGATATCTTCATGAACTTAGTAATATGCTTGTGAGGGTCCTCCTTCGGTAGTCCATGGTATTGACTCATGGACTGCAGCAATTGTATCATTCCAGGCTTGAGATCAAAGTTTCCCTCCACTCCTGGTTGGACTATACCAGGAATTACTGCATCGAGTGTGGGAATTGCATATTCAGCTATGGGAAGCTCCTCATCCACCACAACTAGAGCATGGTTGGCTTCCCCATTATTGTTTTCTCCATTTACAGATGATCCTTGATTTGACTCTGCCATCTTCAAGAGGTCAGCAGCAAACTGGTGGCAGTGCTGGTTCTGAAATCACAGTTGAATCTGCAAGAATCTATCAAGAACACTCGAAATTGGAGTCAGTAGGTAACAAGGAAAAATATGCAAGAAAGAATAAAGATTAAAGATAATATTTATCAAGAATGGTTAAAACAGAATTATAAAAAGAAAACTAAATCAAACACCGTTCCCCGGCAACGGCGCCATTTGTTGATAGGTATATTTTCAAAAAGAAAAGAGTTATCGTTCTCAGGGAACAGGTTGAATTATTTTTTTCTATTAATCTGAATTAAGAATTCTTTAATTGGGTTTATTTGGTTTATGGTAAAAAGAGATCTTTATTATATTCTAATTAAAACATCAAAATATGATCTAACAGTAAGAAGTTTTTAACAATGTAAAAGGCTTCTGAGTATGTTAAAATCATGGATGACACAAAAGATATTGCATTCCTGCAATTTCGTTCAAAGCTATAGCGAGTTTATCTCAATTCCCGAAACACTACAACTAATTAGGTCGAAACTTCCCAGAATTAACCTTAACATTCAAGATCATCTTTTTCCAAAGGATCTTGAATCTTTACAGAAAATTATCAGAAAACACCCTTGATTATCCCTAATCTAAAGGGGTTCAATCGATTCTTAACAGAAACACATTTCCCAAATTGCTTCTGTTGAAGAACTCAAGTTTCATTCCCATGAATCTCTTGAGTTAGAAAGTAAAAAAACCGATCGAATAAGAAAACATCAAAATAGCAAAGAACTAATTAAGAAACATGCATCCAATCATTCGACATACCCAGAAAAGAAAAGATTTAAAAACCCATATCTGAAACACTATAATATCCGAAAAATAAAAGCAAAGATACCAAGTATTTCAGAAAATAAAAGGATTCTTCAAACATTACAGAACCCTAACTCGATTTACAGAAAACTACAAAGAAATCTACCGTTACACAGGCCAGATCCGCGACTCTTCTCCCTTGTAGATGCGTTGTCAAAGCCCTCCAAGGTCGAAGATGTTAAACGAACGAAGCACGCGAACGAGTAGATCCACACAAAAAGGAACGAAAACGAAACAATCTCTCAAGAACAGAGAGTATTTCGAACGAAAGAAAAGAGAAGAAAAAGAAAAGAAAAACTCGAACGGAAACTTTTGTCTCTGGTTCAGAAAAGTAATTCTAAAAGCTATATGTTGAAATCTGCATCCTTTTTTTGTTTTATATTCTTTTTTTCTTTTTCAGAACTATCAGTTTCTTGTCCTTTCATCACAGCCTTTCATCTCCTCCAATCCAACGGTCCAGACTGCTCCCTTCTTTTTCATTTAATCTGAAGATAAAAATAAATAAAATAAGTGAGTAAAAAGACAAATATTACCATTTTTACTTCTTACCTTTAATTTTTACAAATATCCTTACTTAACTCAATTGAGCATATTTTACCTGCAAAAACACCAATTAATAATCCAAAGACATTTAAATATCATAAAATAATATAATATAATTATATATAAATATGTGCTAACACTTAACCATTAATTAATTCGAATTCGAGTCACTATTTATTACTTCTATTGAGATGTATAGTCTCATATTGGTTGTATGTGCAACTAATGTGGCCTTTATAAGACCTTGGGCACTCTCATCCTTTGAGCTAGCTTTTGGGATGGTGTATCCCAAGGTTCTTTACATGTTATCAGAGCTTCGCCGTCCCCCACTTTCTCTTGTGGACTCTCTTAGTACAGGTAGATTGGGTCTGTTGCATCATTCACTCTTCAAGCCCAATGGGCTCTCGTGTAAGGGGGCGTGTTGAGATGTACGTATAGTCTCACATTGGCTGTATGTGCAACTAATGTGGCTTTTATAAGATCCTGTACACTCTCATCATTTGAGCTAGCTTTTTGGTGGTGTATGTTAAGATTTTTTAGAACTTCACGAAGTAGAAAGAGAGAGGAATTTGCTGTGGCGGCAGGCCATTGCATGTGCCTATTTATCTTCTTGTCTGAACATCCCGTCGTCCAACCGTACATTTCTTCCGTACTTTACAGGACATGTAGAGAAACGCGTTTTCAAAGAGATCAAAATATTCCAACAAAGCAGTTTATTAACGGATCCAATCTTATTATATAATCACCGACAACCGCGTATTCAATCTATAAAACCAGGCACTTTCTCCAAGGATTATAACGTAGTACGCTAGTACCTTCTTATAATTCGAGGAAAGAAAAAAAAAAAAGTAGAAAGTTGTTTTTTCGGTGAGAAAATGGGGCCTATCTTGATTTCTTATAGTTTTCTTTGGTATCTTCTCTTGGTTCTCTTTTCAGTTAGAAACCACGTCCAAGCTAACGATTGGCTTAACGCTCATGCAACGTTCTATGGGGCCAATCAAAATCCTACCAGCCTTGGTAAGTCACTTTTAATATGTAAGAATCATAAGTTACATCTAAATCTCTTGCATAGACATTATTGTTTTGATATATGTATATACAACATGATCACATGAGACATCAATAGCAATAATGTCTATGTTCACCCTCATTTTTTTATGTAAGAATGCATAATCATATGACAAAAAAATTCAATAATAAAACATATATAAAAATTGAAGTAGGATTATTTTATACCAATGTAAAAATAAAAATCTTTATACATCTTAACAGTTGATCTACTTTTATCCGGTGATTTTAATTTGTTAGTAACATGAACCGTCATATTTAAGTGAGATCTGCAATTGAAAGTAAGAGTGTAACTTATACTAATGTAACACTTACTTGCTAAATGTCACACACACACATTAGTAAGGAAAGCTCGAAATGTCATACAATCAGAAATATATTCATCCTTTATTTCTCTACTTAAAAAACAAGAAAAGAAAAATCCTTTATTTATTTCTATCTTAGCGTGAAGCATATATATTTGTTGTTTATTGTGGATATATATTGGATCTAATTGACATTGAATTTTGTAACATATTCAGGGGGAGCTTGTGGCTATGATGATACCTTTCATGCTGGGTTTGGGGTCAACACTGCGGCGGTAAGCACTATGCTATTCAGAGGTGGTGAGGTTTGTGGTGCTTGCTACCAAGTGACGTGTGATAACCGTGTCGACCCAAAATGGTGTCTCAGAAGCCGCAGTGTGACAGTAACTGCCACCAACTTTTGCCCTCCAAACAACCGTGGAGGGTGGTGTGACCCCCCTCACCATCACTTCGACATGTCCATGCCTGCTTTCTTTCGCATTGCACGACAAGGCAATGAAGGCATTGTTCCTGTCCTTTATAGAAGGTAGTCGAAAACACTTCCATCTTTTTTTTATATATCATGAAACCAACAACAATACCAATCTTGTTAAAATCGAGATATTAACTAAAATCGGAAAGGAATTAAAAAGTCGTAAAACGTAAAATCGTAAAAGTGTTTGGAATATTAGTAAAATCGTTTTGATGAAAAAAATTCATAAAAACATAAATCGTAGTGATAAATCGAGATTTTAACAACAACTAAAAAAGTGCAAAAAGACAAGCCTAATTGTTGTCCCTTTTGCATCTTAGGAGGAACCAGTATAATTTTAATTTTTCAGATTTAATAATATGAAATAGCAAGTGATGGATCTTAAGAACGTTGAACTTGAACCTCAAATTAATTTTTTTTAAATGTTATTATATATGGCTTCAATTACTTGATCTGCCTACAATTCTAACATTTTGAGGTTTAATAAAGGTAACATTAATCTGTTATGCTTATGGGAGGAGGATCAATTAACATTTGCACAAAAATAATAAGTTTTATATTCGATTTTGGGAAAGGATCCGTCTACAAACTTTTTTTACAAATTACACTGAGTACCGGTCATACACTATTGATTGAAATATGACTGGTCATACTTAGTGTAGTTTGTAAACAAAAAATTTGTAAATATAACCTTCCCCTTCAATTTTAGATTGATCCCACTTGCATCTAACATCTTAAATAATTGTTATCAAAAAAAAAAAAACATCTTAAATAATTAATAAATCAAAGTTATTAAATACAAGTGGGATTATGCTGTTGAAAGTTGATAATTAAAAAGAAAAGGTTAATTGATCTAGCTATAGTTAACTATTGGGGTGGGGGAAGGGTAAAAAAATCTACTTTTGAGCATTGGTAGATCCAAAGAAAGGGCGTGTGTTTGCGTTCGTCCTTCCCTAAATTTTATTTTTTATGTATTATATACATAAAGATATTTTTGTAATAATAATAATAGATTACAATCCTAATAATTAGTCACTCCCTACACGTTTGGATGAGCTTTTTTTTTCTTCAAAAGTTACTTTTTTTATGAAAAAAAGCATTTCTCACTTTAAATTCGTTTGGATGTTTGTTTTTAAAAAAAGTAGAAGTAATAAAAAAAAGCAAAAAAACCTACTTGTTTTAGAAGCTAAAAATTCTAACTTCTAAAAACAGCATAAGTCAAAAGCCAAATATTTATAAAAATATAAATAGCTTTAACTTTTGTAAAAAACACTTTTAAAATAGAGAAGAGATAAAAGTTATTTTTTCTAAATGCCTAAACAAAAATAGTTAAACCCTTTCCTTTAGTCTTAATAACATTCATAACTTTAATATTTATTTTTGCCCTTTTATCATAAAAAAATCTTGGTACCTCGTTCCTTATGAGACATGTTGATTATTGACTGACTCATATCTATGTGATGTACTTGAACGAATTAAGGGTGGCATGCAAAAGAAGAGGGGGAGTGAGGTTCACGTTGAAGGGGCAATCAAATTTCAACATGGTGATGATATCAAACATTGGTGGCAGTGGGGATGTAAATGCCGTGTGGATCAGAGGTTCCAGAAGTGGAGCATGGTTGCCGATGCACAGGAATTGGGGTGCCAACTGGCAAAGCAGCGCAGATCTCAGAAACCAGAGAATCTCATTCAAGTTGACTTTGGTTGATGGGAAGACATTGGTGTTTCTCAATGTGGTGCCTTCCACTTGGAGGTTTGGACAGACATTTTCATCACATAATCAGTTCTTTTAGCTGCAAAGAGTGACAGACATCAAACACGTCCACAACCATGCAATTTTTGAAATGTTGGATTGGAGGATATGATACTGTTTCATCTTAATTCCTTTTTTTTCTTTAATTATATTGTTTCAGACAATTATATGATGCAGTAATTAAGGATATATACCGCATCTGCAGAATTAAATATGTTTGTATATGCTCCAATTGTAAGGAGTATTAAATGTTTGTTATTTCATTTACAAAGAACAAGAAAATTATGATTCGAAGAAAAGTTAACCGAATGTATTAGCCCCACTTTCATTTGTTTTTTCTTTCTTTTCTAGTGTGTGAAACAGGACATAAGTAGAGGCTACGTCATTTCGCCCTTTCTCTTTTTTAGACCGAATTTTTTTTTCTTTTTATTAATTAATATTATATTATATTATCGAGTCGTTAATGGGGACAAATTTATTCAGATTTGAACCGAACACGACCATAAGGATAGTGTTCTGTACTGCGGACAGAGATGTCCAGCTCAATAAGCTGATATGTTGATCTTGGATCTAGTGCCCTCTCCAAGGTATCTATAAAAGAGATACCCTTGAGTCAAGCAGATCACTGTACACAGAATACTACTAATGGCATTAGCCAATGGGGTGTGTGTACACACAGTGACAACATAACAGTAATTAAGAGAGAGCGTAACATATCTTTAGGGTTTACCTTATATTTATAGGGGTTACCTGTGGGTAGTATGAAGTGGGCCTTTGGTGCCTCTGATGAAGGCCCAAGCCTGTTTGCTATACTGTCGTATTAGGATTAGTATCCTTGATGGATACCATTCATAATTATAACCGATTCGGATCTTGGATTGCCCATTATTGGACCTGTCACTTAATGGGCCCCTTATACGGGTCCATAACAGTTGCCCCTCAGCCAAGCTACCCGGGTATCCAGGTTGCCGAGGTGAATTTGTTTGTGCGTCTCTTCAGGTTTTTTGCTAGGCTGAGTGTGTTTGGGTTTTCATAAACTCTTTGCTTGTGTATTCCTTGATCTGGGTGCTTTTTAACTGGGGTCATCATTGCCCCTTATCTCAGCGGGTTGAGCATGAACCCGGGAAAACGTTTCATGTATCCCTATACTGAGTTTGGAATGTGCTTGAGTAGTTGGGATCCAACTTGCGAGTTGCCCCCAACCATCATACCTTACGCATACGCTTTGAATTTTCTCTTGGAATCGAAAGTGATTTTCCAGAAGCGATTTTCCATAGCTAATCATATGGTCGGGTTATGCATGAACCCGACGAGATACTCTGCATATTCAATCGGGTAACGAATGTGCTTGAGTAGTTGGGATCCAACTGGCAAGTCACCCCCAAGCATCAATCGTATAACCCGGCTAAGAGTTGTCGAGTACACGTGTCATCCATCTATTTTGCCGATTTATGAACAACACTCGTTTCATTCTGACATGTGTTGTTTGTCGCGTGTGTTAGCGTGCTGCAGTCGTTTTATGTCGTTCTCTCATTTTGTGCGCATTTATTGGCAGCGTCGTTTCAGGCGTCTAATTATTGCCTTTTTTAAGTGCAATGACGCTGGTGCCCCTAACCTTTGCCATCCCCGACTGCTGCGATTACCATCCATCATTGTTGCGGTTACCACTTATTCGTGAAATGACTTTGGTAAGCCTGACCTTTTCCATTCGTAACCACAGTGGTTACTGCTTATGCCTATATAAATCTTCGTCTCATGTCATGTGCTTTTGTTTTCCTTCTGAGCATTGTGCAGAAATTGAGTTCCTTTGAGTATCAGCATCTCAAACGCATTTCTCCCATATTCTTGCAAGTTCATCCCTTTTGTCAGTTACTTCACTTGCCTCTTGATTTTTGTTGCTTCTATTTTGAGATGCTTGCGTTTAGCCATCTGATTTTGAGCATGCATTTTCAATGCTTCTTCATTCTTGAACTTTTTTGTCCAGTATAGGCTATTGTGTTGATTTCCTTTGTCTTATCGTTGAATCAACGATCTGCACTGTAGGGGGTTGCGTATTGCTTCCTTTCTAGCATTTTGGTGTTTATCACCTTGCCTTCTTCGTCCTTCTTTGTTGTTTCAATTCTTAGGGTCGTCAGGTCTTTTAAAAAAATGAGGGGGGGGGGAACCCTACTTCTTCAGCTTTGTGTTGTAAGGGGGAGGAGGAGGATTCTGATTTTTTGAAAAAGATTCCCCCTAGTGCGCGTTTATGGTTGTGGGGTATTCCAAGAACCGAAGAGGAAGAACGTGAAGCCATGTTTCGCGGTTGTCGTGGTGGTAGATCTCGGAGGAGGTCTGGGTTGTCTAATAGAGAGTTAGGGTCATCCCAGGATAGAGGTTCATCAAGCCGGGGTAGGGGTTGTCTTACTTCGAGCACACGTACTCCCCATCGACTTGCCCAGCTCGGGTATGAGTCTTCTAGCAGACCTATAATTCACCCTGGTCGTTCGTCTACCATCCGAGATTTCCGTCATTCTTCCCCTCTCCAAAGGAGTGTTCCTTGTTATTCTTGTGTTTACCTGAGTTCCAAGCTTATCGAGCAAGGATGTGACTCTCTGGCCGAGTCTATTTTAGCTAGCTGCAGGCATGGAGATACTCCAGGATCTACCTCCGCATCTGGTGGGGAAAATGACCCAACCATGATCTCCGATATGCCGACTTTGTCATCCTCTAGTGATTCTTCTGATAGCATTTTTGATTCAGGTATGCCCATTCTCTTCTTCTGATCAAGTTCTTTTCTTTGTTTTAGGTTTTATGGCATCTCATCATCCAGAGGCAGTAGAAGAGTTGAGTTCTACTGAATCATACCCCCACGGCCCCCCACCTCTTTAGTATCCCAGTTTCCCTAGGTGACTTATGAGGTTTTAAATGCTACTTCCGAGATGGGTCTGAATGACGTGGCGGGTCTTCTAAAAGTAAACTGGCCTTTGAAGGCCGATGCATGTAAGGTGTAAAACAAAAATTTTACTGCGGAACATACATGCACTCATAGATTCATGCTTTAAGACAGCATGATGTTACCTTGTTTTGGCCTGATCAGTCAGGGAGATGAGATGTCAGGCTTGAAGGGTTCAAACCCTCTAATGGTGATCCACACCACCGTTCGTCTATGATGCAAAAACTCTTTCTTGAAAGCCACCAGATGAACACTACAATGAGGCTTGCTATGCGCACAAGTGGTGAGGGTGGAGGCTAGATATCCTGTTTGGAAAGGTGTACTGAGCTACCCTACAGAATGGTGCATAGAGGAGGAGAGTTGGCTTGGTTTTCAATGAAACCTAAGGTGAGGAACATGTCATATTTATGCGCACCCTTTGGAGAGGAGGAGGGAATCCAATCATTCAAAATGAAAACAAACTTTCAAATTTCTTTGAAAGTTGCGCATGAAACAGTGTGATAAGGTGGAGCTGTTGCAAAACTAACTTTGCCAACAACCTCCAATCTTATCCACATGAATTTAAATTCAAATTAATTTAAACTTAAATTCATAAACTATCATATAGTATATAGTTCTCATGCGCATAATTCAGCCCTAGAAAGGGTCTAAATACATTGAGTAGTTGCATTCAAAATTTGAATCAACTCACCTACTGATTCCCTCAACCACCAAATCTGAATGGAGGTTTGTTTTAAGTGATAAGATAACACTCTTATCACCTAAAAGTGGCGCACCAAACAGCCTAGGGAGAGCCTCCAAAGATGCTTCTTCATCCAAGGAATATGCTCCAATAAGATCCTGTCTTATCCTTTTGTTATGAAACAACTTTTCAAAACCAATTCAAATTCGAATTCAAACACTTGAATTCAAACGTTCAAACATTCAAATTCAAAATTCAAAATTCAAAATTTCAAATTTCAAATTCAAAATTCGAATTTCAAAATTCAAATTTCAAATTTCAAATTCAAAATTCGAATTTCGAAATTCAAATTCTAAATTCAAATTTCAAATTTCAAATTCAAAATTCGAAATTCAAATATTTGATTATTAATTTAACTAATTAAATTAATTAGTAATGGCTTGGACTATCCAAGCCCATTACTAAACTCCATGCACCACCCACCCATTTAGGTGGGCTTCCAAACAGCTTCTTGGGCTAATAACATTATTAGGCCCAATACCTTTAAAGCTAGTCCATCATGACTACAAGGTGTTAGTGTGTGACCCATTAGGTCCAACTTAGCTACTTACATAACTGGGCTTGGGCCCAACAAGCCCACAACCCAATTAATGACAACACAGAGCACTAGCAATGCTTTGTTGCCCCAGAACTAGTCAGATTAATGACTTAATCAACCTATTGCACATATTTGGTTACTGTATGTATTTCCCTTCGTCTCAGTTATCTTCCCATTAACCTAGGGTAAGGAAATGTATCAACCTCTGCGGTTTAGGGTAAGCTTTATTCGAAATAGGGAATCTTCAATTTACTGACTCTAAAGGCAGATCATCTCATGATCTCTTTTACTATGCATAGATTCCCGAGTCCCTGTAAATGTCATCCCGATTTCTCCGGTTTACAGATAACCTAATCTCTCACAGAGATTTGACGAATTCCTTCAGCTTATTACCCTAGCCCTGTGCCCTTTAAGGACACGCCCAACAGTATACCTATGAGTCTCCATGTTTCAGGAAGACGAGGTATACAATCAAAACATGCCTTCAAGAACACAGTCTAGGTAATAACTTCTGGTCTAAGGAAAGACACACCCAAACATAAAGAGATTACTCTAATGACACTATCTGTGAGATTTCCTCATAGAGTCTCTTTTTGGGTCTGTTTAGTGCGAGCTATACTCTTATAGGTCCACCCACGACTTTAGCTAAGATATCTCCATATCTGCAGCTCATGAGGTCTTTACCTTGTAACCTTAAACAAGTAGATAAGTCGTACTAGTCTTTACTCGAAATCACTGATCCCCAAACTCAGTGTCTCTAGACTAGGAACATATAATTAGGAATAGACATGCAATATCCTTGAATCCTCATGATCGTGATCTCATCACAGATACTCAAGAGATACCTGTTCTATTCCAAGGGGTTTATCCAGTTCATTCATATAATATTAACAGTAATATCGAGACACAATATGAAACTGAATAAATAGTGCTTACATTTATTTGCGAAAAATAAAGTTCTACATCTAGTGTCCTTTATTTAATCAAAAGATTGTCTCTAGGACACCCATATGCTAACAAGCTCCCACTTGGCCTAGAGCCAATCAGACCTAAGTCGTATGCCCAAAGCCTCATAATGACTATCATGTTTTCTCTGAGAAACAGCCTTTGTCAGAGAATCGGCCAGGTTATCGTCTGTGGGAACATAATCCATTTTTACATCATTCCTATCAATGATTTCTCTAATCAAATGATATCTGCGGAGCACGTGTTTAGATCTTTGATGAGACCTAGGTTCCTTTGACTGCGCGATGGCTCCAGTGTTGTCGCAAAGCAACTGTATGGGCTCATCCACGCTTGGAACCACCCTTAGTTCATTTATGAACTTCTTGATCCACACTGCCTCCTTAGCTGCTTCTGAAGCAGCTATGTATTCAGCCTCTGTCGTTGAGTCTGCTGTTGTCTCCTGCTTGGAACTTTTCCAAGACACTGCCCCACCATTTAAGGTGAATACGAATCCTGACTGTGACTTGCAGTCATCTTTGTCACTCTGAAAGCTGGCATCAGTGAACCCTTTCACTGTTAACTCATTAACCCCACCATAGACCAGAAACGCATCCTTAGTTCTTCTTAAGTATTTAAGGATGGTTTTGACTGCCGTCCAGTGACCCTCTCCAGGGTCTGACTGGTATCTGCTCGTAATGCTTAAAGCATATGAGACATCTGGTCTCGTACATATCATGGCATACATGATGGATCCAATAGCCGAAGCGTATGGAATTCCACTCATGCGATCCTTCTCAGGCTGTGACTTAGGACACATAGCCCTTGATAGGTGTACCCCATGACTGACAGGAAGAAAACCCCTTTCGACCCTTCCATGCTAAACCTCTTTAGCATCTTGTCAACGTACGTGGATTGAGATAAACCCAGCAGCCTCTTGGATCTATCTCTATAGATCTTTATACCGAGTATAAAGGCTGCCTCTCCCAAATCCTTCATGGTAAAGTTTTCTGAAAGTCACTCTTTCGTTATTTTTAATGTGGGGATGTCATTTCCTATTAGCAATATGTCATCTATATAAAGCACTAGGAAGACGACATTACTCCCACTTACCTTTCTGTAAACACAAGGTTCATCCTCGTTCTTGATAAAACCGTTACTCTTAACGACTTCATCAAAACGTATATTCCAACTCCTTGATGCTTGCTTTAGCCCATATATTGACCTTTGTAGTTTGCATACCATATGCACCTGATCTTTGTTTTCAAAGCCTTCAGGTTGTGTCATGTACACTTCCTCCTTCAAGAACCCATTCAAGAAGGCGGTCTTGACATCCATTTGCCAAATTTCATAGTCGTGGTATGCTGCTATTGCAAGCATGATCCTAATAGATTTGATCATGGCAATTGGTGAAAAAGTTTCATTATAGTCAACTCCTTGTCTTTGACGATACCCTTTCGCCACCAACCTAGCTTTGTAGGTCTGAACGTTGCCATCTGCATCAGTCTTTCTTTTAAAGACCCATTTATTACCAATAGGAACTATTCCTTGTGGTTTAGGAACCAAGGTCCATACCTTGTTCTGATACATCGAATCCATTTCAGATTCCATGGCTTCAAGCCATTTTGAGGAGTCAACATCTTTGACCGCCTCCTCGTAGTTACTTGGTTCATCATCCTCAACAGTTTGCTGATTCTCAATAACAAACCCGTACCTTTCAGGTGGATGGATGACCCTCGTCGGTCTATGGAGTTGTGTGTTTACTTCTCCATTGGAGAACGTCGCCTGCGGAGCAGACTCGGGTTCCTCAATCTGTTCTTGTGGATCTTGCACTTCTTCAAGATCAATCTTACTCCCACTGCCTCCTTGAGAGATCAAATCCTTCTCAAGGAACTCAGCATTCTTTGAAACAAACACTTTGTGTTCTTCCATGGAGTAGAAGTAGTATCCCGTAGTACCTTTAGGATACCCCACAAATAGACATTTAGTACTCTTATCACTAAGCTTGTCTGATGTCAATGCTTTGACATAAGCTGGCGATCCCCATACCCTGAGGTAACTCAGGTTGGGTCTCTTACCACTCCATATCTCATATGGTGTGGTCTGAACAGATTTAGACGGTACCCTATTTAGAAGGTATGCCGCTGTGTCTAAAGCATATCCCCAAAACGATTTTGGAAGTTGAGTCTCACTCATCATAGACCTAACCATGTCTAACAAGGTCCTGTTTCTCCTTTCGGAGACACCGTTTTGGTGTGGTGTGTAAGGAGCGGTAAATTGTGAGAGAATTCCATTTTCTCTCAGATAACCCTGAAACTCGTGGCTCAAATATTCACCACCACGATCTGATCGTAATGTCTTAATCATCTTGCCACGCTGTTTCTCCACTTCATTCCTAAACTCTTTGAACTTTTCAAAAGCTTCAGATTTATATCTCATTAGGTATATATACCCAAATCTTGATTTGTCATCTGTAAAGGTAATGAAATAAGAATATCCACCTCTAGCCTCAATAGACATTGGGCCACATACATCAGTATGAATGAGTTCTAATAACTCACTAGCCCTATGACTCTCAAGCCCTTTGGGCTTTTGTTGAATCATTTTCCCAGCTAGACAAGATTCACACTGTCCATAGGATTCCAAATCCATGGAGTCCAGGTATCCATCTCTATGCATCCTAGACAATCTTGTTTCATTTATGTGCCCTAGTCTACAGTGCCAAAGATAAGATTGATTATCCGTCCTAGGTCGTTTCACATCTATATCGAGCAACTCATTTCCCATTTCCAACACATACAATCCATTTATTAAAGAAGCAGTACCGTAAACCATATCATTCAAAATGATAGAAAAAGTACCATCCCTAATACTGAAAATATATCCATCTTGTTCTAAACAAGAAATTGAAATAATGTTTCTAGAAATTTGCGGAACATAAAGACAATTATTCAAATGCAATAAAAGGCCCGTAGGCAAAATAAGGTCAGCATCTCCAACTGAATGAGCAGCAACTCTTGCTCCATTACCAACGCGGAGATCTACCTCGTTTCTATCCAATCTCCTTGGGCTCCTAAGTACCTGCAACATATTGCAGATATGAGAACCACATCCGGTATCTAATACCCATGAGGATGGATTAGCATAAGAATAATTTATCTCAATCATGAAAATACCTGAGGCAGAATCATCACCATGCTTCTTGTCCTTCACATTGATCAGGTAGTCTGGACAATTCCTCTTCCAGTGGCCTTTCTTGCCACAATGGAAGCACTCAGCATCACCCTTGTCCTTAGGTGCCTTCTTACCCTTCTTCTTGCCCTTCTTCTTCTTGGATTTTCCTTTGGGCTTAAGGGGGTCACCTTTTGCAGGCTCCTTACCCTTTCCCTTGGCCTTGCTAGGCCCACCAATCAAAAGAGCTTGTGTCCTATCCTTCTTGATAGACACTTCAGCTGTTGTTAACATGCTTAACAACTCAGGCAAGCTCACTTGCATCCCATGCATATTGTAATTCATGATGAATTGACTGAAGGAAGGTGGAAGTGAGGTGAGGACTAAGTCATTACTTAGCTCGGCATCCATGATGAAGCCTAGGTTTCCTAGCTTCTCAATCAACCCGATCATCTTGAGAACATGGCTGCCAACAGACATGCTCTCAGTCATCCTACAAGAGAACAGTTCTCTTGAGGCCTCATACCTCTCATGCCTGCCTTTAATATCATACAACTCCTTGAGATGTACGATAATAGAGGGAGCATCCATATGCTCATGCTGCTTTTGCAGTTCAGGCGACATGGATGCCAACATTATGCATACTGCCATCAAATTGTCATCCAAGTGCTGTTGATGGGTCACGAAATCAAATTCCGCAAACCCTTATTCCCCTTCCCGTGGAGCTACGGGTATTACAGCATCTAAAACATAGGCAATCTTTTCGGCCCTTAGAACTATTCTTAGGTTCCGATACCAGTCCATAAAATTTGAACCGGTCAGTTTATTCGTATCGAGTATTGAACGCAGTGACAGTGGATTAGTCATACTATTAGCTGAAAAGGATGTAAAGATAGTTTTAGTTAATATACGGTTATGTAGTTAGAAAGCAAATTATTAAAGACTTGAAATAATTTGCCACTCCCACTATTTTATCTAAGTCAATGACCCTTCCTTTTGACTTAGGGTTAATCTACTTTAGATTTTACCTTAGTGGGATTAAGAGTGCGATTTATTTATTTTAACCTCCGTCTGAGACCGCAAGATTAATTTAAATAAAGGGTTGATCTTTATCAACAGTATCTCATACCCTCTCTTAACATTAGGTTGACAACTCTTTGTCACTTAGTGGTGCATCTCATGCAACCAACCTAGCACCATTACCCTAAGCACATAAGCCCGGCTGTGCCTGCAACTTATGTCTTAGTTAAGCATTAAACCAGCACCCTAAGTGTCTTACACTTCAAACACTACTCTAGCCCAACGAAATAGTGGGTCCCAACTGAGTTGTGGAGCACCACTACGTAGAAGAGTTTTGAGTAGCATTGGTGGTGGGAGATAATCATATGCTTAATTATTTATTCCTTTTAAGGGTTCCTTTTATCTTGGGGTTAATTAGGTCCCATCAAACGCATATTGTAAGTTATCATGCTAGTCGTTACCTATGTCAAACATCTATCGGTATACACTAGTCGCTATTGGACAAACATAATAACCATACAAAATGCGGTTTGCCCAATTCATGCATACTAGACGTTCTAATCATACATGCATATAAACAGTTTATATTGAGATAGCCATGGTGCTCGCGCTTTTGTCCTTTTTGCTTCTTTAAGCAACGGCCGCTTGTCGTCTATACGCCACTAGCCTATTTCTCTAATTACAAATAATTAAAGAAACTCCATAACACTTTGGAGGAACAAAATTACAAAATTTAAATTACAAATATACTTGTAAATTAAAATGCGCAATTACACATAAATTTAAAATTCAAAAAAATTCAAATCCGGGCACCATGACCATCCCCTTCCTGTTTGTACCTGAAAAGTTCAAAACTTGCAAACACAAACATTATATTATCACATAACATTTTCACATGTATTTTGACATTTAACATTTAAACATCAAAATAACATCAAGATTCATAATCTTAAATTTCTCATTGGCCGAATTTAAAAACAATTTCAATTCAAATTTTGTTAATTCTTTCTTAAAGAAAACAAAATTAAACCATGCATGTAGCCATATATTTCTACATGGCCGAATCATATAGGTAACTATATGATAAATTTTTCACAAAATTTCATGCATATAAACATGACACAATTCATGGAGAAAAATAAGAAATCATTCAAGGTACTCTTAGTACCCTCCATGGCCGAATCTACCCTTTCAAAAAGGGTGTTCCTTTTAGAACTTTCATAAAGAAAAGAAACTAAACCATGATGCATAATGTTTTATGAACACAGAATCAAATTTTCATGTTCATAAAAACAAAAACTTTAACACTTTAAAGGATTTGTGATTCAAAATCCACATGCAGAATTTAAACTTTAACCCTTTAAAGATTTTTGACCGTGAAAGACTCTTTTCACAAACAAGGTACCATCACCCGTCGATGGTAAAGCAATCGGGCTCTGATACCACTTGAAAGTAAACTGGCCTTTGAAGGCCGATGCATGTAAGGTGTAAAACAAAAATTTTACTGCGGAACATACATGCACTCATAGATTCATGCTTTAAGACAGCATGATGTTACCTTGTTTTGGCCTGATCAGTCAGGGAGATGAGATGTCAGGCTTGAAGGGTTCAAACCCTCTAATGGTGATCCACACCACCGTTCGTCTATGATGCAAAAACTCTTTCTTGAAAGCCACCAGATGAACACTACAATGAGGCTTGCTATGCGCACAAGTGGTGAGGGTGGAGGCTAGATATCCTGTTTGGAAAGGTGTACTGAGCTACCCTACAGAATGGTGCATAGAGGAGGAGAGTTGGCTTGGTTTTCAATGAAACCTAAGGTGAGGAACATGTCATATTTATGCGCACCCTTTGGAGAGGAGGAGGGAATCCAATCATTCAAAATGAAAACAAACTTTCAAATTTCTTTGAAAGTTGCGCATGAAACAGTGTGATAAGGTGGAGCTGTTGCAAAACTAACTTTGCCAACAACCTCCAATCTTATCCACATGAATTTAAATTCAAATTAATTTAAACTTAAATTCATAAACTATCATATAGTATATAGTTCTCATGCGCATAATTCAGCCCTAGAAAGGGTCTAAATACATTGAGTAGTTGCATTCAAAATTTGAATCAACTCACCTACTGATTCCCTCAACCACCAAATCTGAATGGAGGTTTGTTTTAAGTGATAAGATAACACTCTTATCACCTAAAAGTGGCGCACCAAACAGCCTAGGGAGAGCCTCCAAAGATGCTTCTTCATCCAAGGAATATGCTCCAATAAGATCCTGTCTTATCCTTTTGTTATGAAACAACTTTTCAAAACCAATTCAAATTCGAATTCAAACACTTGAATTCAAACGTTCAAACATTCAAATTCAAAATTCAAAATTCAAAATTTCAAATTTCAAATTCAAAATTCGAATTTCAAAATTCAAATTTCAAATTTCAAATTCAAAATTCGAATTTCGAAATTCAAATTCTAAATTCAAATTTCAAATTTCAAATTCAAAATTCGAAATTCAAATATTTGATTATTAATTTAACTAATTAAATTAATTAGTAATGGCTTGGACTATCCAAGCCCATTACTAAACTCCATGCACCACCCACCCATTTAGGTGGGCTTCCAAACAGCTTCTTGGGCTAATAACATTATTAGGCCCAATACCTTTAAAGCTAGTCCATCATGACTACAAGGTGTTAGTGTGTGACCCATTAGGTCCAACTTAGCTACTGACATAACTGGGCTTGGGCCCAACAAGCCCACAACCCAATTAATGACAACACAAAGCACTAGCAATGCTTTGTTGCCCCAGAACTAGTCAGATTAATGACTTAATCAACCTATTGCACATATTTGGTTACTGTATGTATTTCCCTTCGTCTCGGTTATCTTCTCATTAACCTAGGGTAAGGAAATGTATCAACCCCTGCGGTTTAGGGTAAGCTTTATTCGAAATAGGGAATCTTCAATTTACTGACTCTAAAGGCAGATCATCTCATGATCTCTTTTACTATGCATAGATTCCCGAGTCCCTGTAAATGTCATCCCGATTTCTCCGGTTTACAGATAACCTAATCTCTCACAGAGATTTGACGAATTCCTTCAGCTTATTACCCTAGCCCTGTGCCCTTTAAGGACACGCCCAACAGTATACCTATGAGTCTCCATGTTTCAGGCAGACGAGGTATACAATCAAAACATGCCTTCAAGAACACAGTCTAGGTAATAACTTCTGGTCTAAGGAAAGACACACCCAAACATAAAGAGATTACTCTAATGACACTATCTGTGAGATTTCCTCATAGAGTCTCTTTTTGGGTCTGTTCAGTGCGAGCTATACTCTTATAGGTCCACCCACGACTTTAGCTAAGATATCTCCATATCTGCAGCTCATGAGGTCTTTACCTTGTATCCATATACAAGTAGATAAGTCGTACTAGTCTTTACTCGAAATCACTGATCCCCAAACTCAGTGTCTCTAGACTAGGAACATATAATTAGGAATAGACATGCAATATCCTTGAATCCTCATGATCGTGATCTCATCACAGATACTCAAGAGATACCTGTTTTATTCCAAGGGGTTTATCCAGTTCATTCATATAATATTAACAGTAATATCGAGACACAATATGAAACTGAATAAATAGTGCTTACATTTATTTGCGACAAATAAAGTTCTACATCTAGTGTCCTTTATTTAATCAAAAGATTGTCTCTAGGACACCCATATGCTAACATCTTCCTGTTGGGAGGTTGGAGAACTATGATATAGTCCCCCCATAAGAGGATGAACTGGTTTGCTCTAGTGGGAGTTCAAGAGAGCCCCTTTTCTTTTCCTTTTACCGGGATGTCGTCACTCAGCTTGGCATCCGGTTTCCTCTGTCTGATTTTCAAGTTGATCTTTTAAACCATCTTCAGATAGCCCCCACCCAACTTCATACCAATGGTTGGGTTTCATTAAGGCTTTTGAGCGTTTTTACGCATACCTTACTCTTCCTGATTCTGTGCGTGTTTTCTTTTTCTTCTTTCAAGTCCTTACCCCTCGAATTGGCCGTGAACCGATGGAGCGAAAAGGTTGGGTTACCATCCGAGGTATCCCTGGTTGCAAGCTTTTTCGAGTTTACACCAAATCTTTCAAGAACTTTAAAGACAAGTTCTTTAAAGTTTCTGCAGATCCCGGTGAGAGTGTTTGGTTTGTTGATAATTGCGGTGCCAAGGGTGTAGAGGGAAAATTTCCCCTGCATTGGTCATTTGACCATTGTCAACTTCCCCCTTCAAGCTACCGCTTTAAAGAGACCAAGTTGAATCCCGTAGATGTCGATAGTGTAATCACTATGGGCACATATCTCCGATCGCACAAGCATGCTGGTGTTGCTTTTCTTCTTTCCAAATCGCAAGAGGAGATCGATGCTAAATTAAGTATGACTCATTTTTGCAATTTCATGCATACTTATTATTTTGCATCTAATAACTTGTTTCGTTATTTCTAATTTGCAGTTCCTAGCATGGAGAACCAACAGAATGATCCCCCTAGCTGGCTGGTTGCTTTGACTCAGTCAAAGGCCACTTCTGCCGAGTTTCCTAAGAAAAGGAAAGCATCTGAGCTTTCGAAGGATAACCCGGGCAAACCGAAAGGCATTCCAGTTGGTAAAGTAGGCACTACTGATGCCGGTGCCTCTGCTTCCTTTCAGCAAGCAATGAAAGCTCCTCCTCCTCTTCCCTCTCCCGAACTAGTGAAACACATGGTGTGGCAGGCCGAAATGAACGGCGTCCTCCGAGATGCAATCTGTGCTCCAGAGGCCTTCTATAATTCCTTCGCTCTTACCGCTGCCCAGATTAAGGGGGTGGAGAAGTTAGAACTCTGTTGTGTGAAGATGGCCTGGTTGGCGAGGCCTTTGCTGTCTCTTAAGCAAAAATATATTCTCTCATTGAATGAGGCAGCCGCATCCCGAGAGGAGAGGGCCAAGATATACGCCGAGCTGCTGAAGGTGAAGGATGATTTGTTCTCTCTGAGAGAGGAACACGACAAAACTGCTGCAGATCTGGCCAAGGCCCAGGAGAAGCTCACCTCTCTTCAACGAGAGAATACCAAGCTTCGAGACCTGGAAGCCGCCGAAGCCGTGATGATGAAGGACTTTCGACTTATGTATGAGGCATTAGCGGGGAAATTGAAGGAAGCTGAGGGTAATGCCCAGCTTTATCGTGGTGAACTTGAAAAATCGATCACCGGTTCCTTCTACAATGCCTTAAGCCAACTCCAAGTACTTAACCCGGATCTGCCTCTGAATATAGTTGGCTTGAATGCTCGTGCATATGTCAATAACGGCCAAATCATCCCACCTCCCTCTGCATCTCCAGCAGGTGACTCAGTTACTCAAACTGAGGGAGCGGGTGTTGTCATTAATGAGGGTGACGAGGCCAGCAATTAGCCCACCAAGGCGATCACGGTAACAGAAGAGACTCCTGCCGTCACAACTGAATGAAGGTCCGGGATGCCGGTTATCCTTGTAATTTTTGTTTTTGATTTGGTGCCTTTGAAGCCCCTTTTTGATTTGTAATGAATATTGTTGGGGTGCTTCCCGACCTTAATTATTTGACTTCTTTGAAGTATAATCTTCATTCGCATTTTAACGCTTTGCATTGCATATTCCTTAAATAACTTAGACGCATGTGCCTAATTATTTAAAGTGTATCTTTTTTCCTAGTTGCCTGAAGCATTTACTAAATGCTTCTAAGGACTTCTGTCAATCCTTTTGCTCCACGAAGTTACATGATTGCTTTCCAAGGTTTTGGACCTTGAGAGAATAAAAGCGTCCAGGATGAACGTATTCATGACTGGAATAAATTCTACTTTCTTAACTCGTGCATCGTACAAGTTTTATACATAGACTTTTATTAGAGTTTTCCCTATTCGTGACAGGTTATTTTTACAACTCGAATAAATTTTATTTTCTCAACTCGCGCATTTTACGAGTTTCATTTTATTGACCTGGCCGAGGTCAAAGCATTGAACGGATTCCGGTTTCTGTCATTCTTCATGAAGCATGTTTATTTTGACTTAGCCATTGTCACAAGTCTGCATGGATGATGGTTATTGTCTTTATCGACTCAACCGCTTCATCATAACCTAGATTTGTAACCCATCTTTACCTAAGGCAAAGGCAGCCTCGCCACTTGTCCCCCTTAGGCCCATAGACCAAAGTGGGGAGCATTTTGACTTGATCAGAGTCCGTATGGAAAATTGCTCTTGTACCTCGGGTTTCGTTAATTGATGCATAAAAAATTAATAAGGATAAATTTTTTAAAAGAAAAACTCCTCATTTATTCATATCAAATCATCGATTACATGAATTTGCCGGCATATTCGGCTTTAGTCAAATCCCTAATAAAGGAAAAATAAATCGCCTAGAAAAATTTCAAATAAACTTTCTGTTGTTTCTAAGATATAGGTTCCTCTTCCAAGTTTTTCTTTAACTCGGTACGGACCTTCCCAATTTGCTGTCAGCTTTCCATCTATGGCATTCTTATTGCCAATTATTAATTATGTTATTATTAATTCTAAAGAATCTTATTTGATTTGAATTGTTCGAATTGTATCTGCTCTCCTGAGCACCAAGTTGTTTTTCTCAAAGATTCTTGTTCTCACTTTTTTGTTATATCTAGTTGTTATCTGTTGTTTGGCCATCATATCCCGGCAGTGAGCTGTAACCCGGGCTTCGTCAACAAGATCTAACTCAACAGTGAGTAGTTTGCTGTTTTGTTGTTCACCTTCCTTAATAGCATTCATTTTCCTCCAAGAGGGTTCTCCAATTTCTACTGGAATCATGGCTTCCGTCCCGTATCTTCATCTCTACGCTGTGTGTAATTTATATTCTCTTTATTAGACTTGATCAATCTAATAGTTGATAATATTTTGAGGGTTCAGATCCTAAATAGGGATATTGGGGTTTTAATCTCGAGAGGGAGTATGATGACAATTGACATACGTACTAGGGATAGACGTATGTTAATTGCAGATTTTTTATTTATCATATTCATTGCTTAATTTCATGAGGAATTACTAAGGGATTAGGGTTTCAATTGAAGATTAAAGGGTTAAATTACCAAGGGATTGGAATTTAACTAATTATTTTTAAGATGATATTTATTTGAGTATTTATATAAATGAGTAACTTAAATCAATCCAAAGTAAGAAGCGGGGATCATTCGGTGAGTGCACTCTAGTTACAATTCTTTCTCTCAATTACAAAGATCCATCTTTGCTTTCTTATTTGCAAATAAAAATTCAAAAATACGTTTTTACGTTTAATTCTTGTTCTTCTCAAAACCAATACAATTCGTCATAATTAATTGAACTCTTTAGTCTTAAAAGGAGCAATTATTTGATATATGATCACAATCCTTGTGGAGACGAACTTTTCTTATAATTATATTACTTGTGCGATCGGTATACTTGCCGGAGAGCATCAGTCACTGTAGGTCTGTAACTGCCTAGGTCAATCGAGGGTGAAAGGGGAGCTGTAATTCAGTTACTCTTTGAAGAGAAATCTAGGTAAACTAACAATAATAGTAACCAAATAGAAAAGTTAAGAAAAATGAGGGACTAATATCCTTGTATATAAAATATTTGAGAGGGAGAAAAGTTTTGGGGGATCATGAAAACCAAAATTTAGTGATTCCTCTTTGTACTCTCACAAATTTTTTTACTCATTTCTTTAATTTTATATTTTTATTTATGTCCCATATTTTTAAAAAAATTCGGTAGTCATTGAGGGCCAAAACCTTTTTCCCTTCAAGAGCACCATAACTACTTCCATATTTTATATTGGGAAAATTTCAAAAACCCCCTATAAGTTTCCTTATAATCACTTACCCCCTCCCAAAAATTTTAATCATTTACACTCATACTTAAAACTTTTTTATCATTTATCCCCCTAATTTGATTTTTCATACAAAGTTAAAGTTAACAGAGTTAATCTTTTTATAAAATACCAAAACTACCCTTTAAAAAAGGAATTAACCCCTGCACTTAAAACCACCCAATGTTATTTTATCAAACTCACCTTATGCTATTTCATCAAACTCACATTATAATATTTCAAATAATTAACGTTGAAATTAAAATACTCAAGTAAAGGTTATTATTGTTGGTCGGAAAGGGTACATCAATTTAAATGTTAAGGGGTAAATGCATATCCAACGTTAATTATACAGATGATGACGCTTATAAAAGATATAAGCATAAGAAGCTTCACATATAGCTACAAAGCTATATGCAAAGTATTTGTGAATCTACTATTCCATTACATTTTTTGAAGTACCCATTTCAACTAACAAAAATGAACTTCACTTGAGTATGCGTTAATTATCTGGAATAACATAACGTGAGTTTGATGAAATAGCATTAGGTGATTTTAAATGGAGAGTTTAATTCCTATTTTTAAGGATAGTTTTGGTATTTTTTAAAAAGACTAACCTTGTTAACTTTAACTTTAGATGGAAAATCAAATTAGGGGGTAAGTGATAAAAAAAAAATTTAAGTAGGGGTTTAAATGATTAAAAATTTTGAGGGGGTTAAGTGATTATGAGAAAACTTATAGGAGGTCTTGGAAGTTTTTCCTTTTATATTATAACCATTGATTTATTTTTATATAATTATAATTTTTTCAATAACTATGTTATTGTTTTTTAGAAAAAAAAAGATTCATTTCCCACTAATAATGACGTTTGATTGTGTGCACGAGAAGTTTAAAGGGACACATGTAGAGAGAATCATGTGCTCGACGCTGAACAAAAACCCTTTTCGCGTTCGCAGGACCGAAATAAATATTAGGGAGTGTTTGATTGTATTTTGTTTTTTATTCTTAAAATTATTTTGTAAAATAATTATGAAAATAGTTATTTTTTATTTTTTTATTTAAAAATTAAAAATTAAAATAGAAAATAAAAATAACTCATACATATTTTTTAAATTTGATTTAAAAAAAATAATTATAATTTTCAAAATATTTTTTACTGTATTACCAAATGAGTTTTTTAATTTTTTTTAAACTAAAATTCTGATTTTCAAAACAGAAATCAAACAACCCTTAACCTTTCTTCCTTCCTTAATCATAGCTCTGTAACAAACTCTTGGTCGGCGTTTGGCAATGGCAAGGGCACTGTTCTCCTCAATCCTGCACAGTTCTCGGAACTTCACGGCAAATTTTCTGCTTTCGAGATCATACTGGTCCACAGCTACGAACAGTATAAACCTCTTCTCCAGAATAAATCCCCTTTGAGACCATTCCAACAGCGTTGTCCCTGTTCTCGACAAGTGGCTCGAAGAAGGTAACGTCGTCGATGGCCTCCAGCTCCGGAGCATCATCAAACACCTTCGTACCCACAACCGTTTCACTCAAGCACTTCATGTTGGAAGTTGCTCCTCTTCAATGCTTGGCACAAGTACCAAGTGGTTGGAACTCCCCCTTGGTGCAAGGCTCAAAGGACACATCCCTTGAGTGGTTCATCTCCCTCCCCTATATATATAGCATGTGTGTGTGAAGTTGAGAGTATGATGTGAGATGATTGTTCGAGAGAAAATTGTTTGAGATATTTGAGATTTGATTGTTTGAGCAAAGCTTTATGCTTTGCATTTGAGAGATCTCTAGGGAGAGTTTGAGAGAAACATCTCTAGGGTAGTTTGATTATCACCATTGTTGGAGAGGTTGAGTTAACCACCACATTGGTGTATTTGATTCTTGTAACCATTAGTTTCATAGTGGATTTTTGATCTGGACTAGGTCCCGTGGTTTTTACTTCTTCTTTGGAGAAGGTTTTCCACGTTAAAACTGGTTGTGTTCTTCTTCTCTCTCCTCTTTGAGTTTTTTATTTTTTCGCTGTGCAGTCCGACCTGGTGATATACAGGCCGTGGTACTGCCGAGGATCTGGTTGATTGACTTCCGCACAAAAGGCTTCATAGCCGAGTTTGAGGGAACCGAGTTCCCAACAGTGGTATCAGAGCCCGAGTTTGACGGGTTCTGAGGGAGAAGAGATGGAGACCAGTGGCATAACTCATGATGGAGATATGTTCAAGTTGACCGCAGACAATTTCACCTACTGGAAACCGATGATGGAAGATCATCTCTACTGCAAAGATTTACATGAGCCCATTATCCTTGATGACAGACCGGTAGGAAAAACCGATAAGGAGTGGGAGATCTAGAGTCGTAAGGCGGTAGCTACAATCAGAAAATACATTGACAAGAGCCTATTTGAGCACGTGTCCGAGTTCACGAACGCGTATAAGTTGTGGACAAAGTTAGAGTCCTTGATTCAGAAGAAAACTCCCAGGAACAAAGCACACCTGGTTCGCCGACTTGTGAAGCTAGAATACAAGGACGGCATGAGCATGATAGAACACCTTAACACCTATAAAGGTATTGTGAATCAGCTGTCAAAAGCTGATATGAAAATTGATGAAGAACTGCAGGCATTGCTGCTGTTTAGCTCGCTGCCAGAAAGCTGGGATACTCTGGTGGTGACTTTGAATAATTCGACTCCAGATGGAAAGTTGCAGATGGATGTCGTGACAGACAGCCTCTTGGGCGAAGAATCCAGGAGAAAAGAACGAGGTACTTCCAGCATGTCTGAGGCCAACGTTGCTGAGAACAAAGGGAAATCCGACTTCCGGGGTAGAAGCAAAAGCCGGGGTCGAGATCGTGATAGAAGAGGAAAGTCCAAAGGTCGGTCAAAGCCAAAATATGATTTGAAGTGTTTTTACTGTGGAAAGACAGGTCATAAGAAGCCGGACTGCTGGACCCTGCAGAATGATGAGAAGAACGGCTCTGTAAAGCCGGATCAGATTATTCCCAAGAAGAGGGAAGACAAGAGGACCACAGCGGTGGCTGCCACTCCTGATGCCAAGATATTCCTCCTTGGTGAGGATAATTATTTGAATGTTACATATGATGATTGAACCTGGATTGTTGACTCCGGTGCCTCCTTCCACGTTACTCCACACAAAGGTTTTTTCTCCTCTTACCGAGGTGGTGATTTTGGTGTTGTGAAGATGGGAAATCAGGTGACCAGCAAGATTGTTGGTGTCGGTGATGTGACCCTGACCACGGATGTTGGGTGCCGACTTGTGTTGAAAGATGTAAGGCATGTTCCTGACATGCGATTGAACCTAATCTCGGTAGGAAAACTTGATGATGCTGGGTCAGTGAACTACTTCGGCTGTATTAGGTGGAAATTAGCCAAGGGAAACTTGGTTGTTGCCAGAGGTAAGAAGGAAGGCTCCTTGTACGTGATGCAAGGAAAGATAATTGGCGGAGAAGCCAATTCTGTCCGAGATGAGCCGAGCTTGGAGCTATGGCACAAGCGCCTCGGCCACATGAGCGTGAAAGGGCTCCAGATCCTACACAAGAAAGGATTACTGACCGGGTTGAAAGGCCAAGCGTTGGAGAGTTGCACGCATTGCCTAGCTGGAAAGCAGCACCGGGTTTCTTTCGTGAAACCGGATCAGCCCAGAAGATGCAGGTATATTCTTGACCTCGTCCATACTGATGTTTGCTCCATGTCAGAAAGATCTCTTGGAGGAGCTCAGTATTTTGTTTCATTTATTGATGACCATTCCCGCAAAGTGTGGGTTTATTTGTTGAAAACTAAAGACCAGGTACTCCAATCCTTTAAAGAATTCCATGCTATGGTTGAAAGGGAGACTGGCAAGAAATTGAAGGTGGTCAGATCTGATAATGGTGGTGAGTATTGCGGCCCTTTTGATGCATATTGCAGAGCGGCCGGGATCCGACTTGAGAAGACGCCCCCAAGACTCCACAATTGAATGGACTTGCTGAAAGGATGAACAGGACTATTGAAGAGAAGGTCCGAAGTATGCTATCCAATGCCGGATTGTCGAAATTATTCTGGGGAGACGCCGTCAAAACTGCTGTTGACTTGGTCAACCTCTCACCATCACGGCCACTTGAAGGAGAAATTCCAGAAGAAGTCTGGACAGGTCGTAAAGCGGCCTATAATCAATTAAAGGTGTTTGGATGCCGAGCTTTCGTGCATATCCCTAAAGATGAAAGGGCAAAACTTGATGCAAAAACTAAAGAATGCATCTATCTTGGTTCGCCGAGCTGTGAGTTCGGGTTCCGACTTTGGGATCCAATCAATAAGAAGATCGTAAGAAGCCGAGATGTGATCTTTCATGAAGATGAGACCATTCATGACATCTCGAAGCCCAAAGTCCGGGTTTCTGTCAGACGTGAAGAACATATCCCTCCTATCCGAGCTGAAGTAGGGGGAGAAAATAAAGAAAATGACGAAATTGATGATCAACAAGCTGATGATGAGGTCCGAGTTGAAGATGAGATCCGGGATGAGAATGATGAACCGGGTTCTCAAGCTGAAGAACAGTCGAGATATCCAACTCGAGAAAGAAGACCCTCTACAAGATACCCATCTGATAAATACACCGTTGTAGCTGAAGACGGTGAGCCTCAGAGTTATGATGAGGCTGTGACGAGCTCAGAGAAAGAAGAATGTGAAAAGGCAATGCAAGACGAGATGAAGTCTCTGCACGAGAATCAGACTTATGAACTGACCGAGTTGCCTGAAGGAAGACGAGCTCTGAAAAATAAATGGGTGTACAAGATTAAGAATGAAGAGAACGGGCAGAAACCGAGATACAAAGTCCAGATTGTGGTGAAAGGCTACAATCAGAAGAAAGGAGTAGACTTTGAGGAGATTTTTTCTCCTGTGGTGAAAATGACCTCGGTTCGAACCGTGTTAGCTATGGCAGCTTCGATGGACCTCGAGGTAGAACAAATGGACGTGAAGACGGCATTCCTTCACGGTGACTTAGAAGAAGAGATTTATATGGAACAACCTGAGGGGTTCCAAGCTCCAGACCAAGCAGACTTGATATGTCGATTGAAGAAGAGCCTCTATGGCTTGAAGCAAGCATCTCGGCAGTGGTACAAGAAATTTGAATCATTCATGACTGATCACAAGTTTGAGAAGACAGAAGCTGACCACTGCGTATTTGTGAAGAGGTATGAGGCTGAAGATTTTTTGATATTGTTGTTATATGTTGACGACATGCTTATTGTAGGGAAAGACAAATCGAGGATAGCCGCCCTGAAGAAGGCGTTAAGCTCGTCCTTCGCAATGAAGGACCTCGGCCCTGCAAAGCAGATACTCGGAATCAAGATTATCCGAAATAGACAAAAGAAGCTACTTTGGCTGAGTCAAGAGAAGTATATAGAGAAAATTTTGAAAAGATTCAGCATGGACAAAGCCAAAACAGTAAGCACCCCCTAGCCGGACACATAAAGCTGAACCAGAAGCAATGTCCGAGATCTGATAAAGACAAAGATGAGATGTTGAAGGTCCTTTATCAATCCGTCGTCGGAAGCTTGATGTATGCAATGGTTTGCACCAGACCCGACTTGGCATATGCTGTTGGAATGGTAAGCCTGTATTTGTCAAACCTCGGTAAAGAGCACTGGGAAGCTGTGAAGTGGATCTTCAAGTACCTTCGAGGTACCACCGACTTATGTCTCCGTTTTGGAGAAGGCAAAGCCGAGTTGCGAGGCTACTCGGATTCTGATTTAGGGGGAGATTTTGACTCGAGGAAGTCGACTACAGGTTACATGATGAGATTTGTCGGAGGAGCTGTCTCTTGGAAATCAAGACTTCAGAAATGTGTTGCACTATCGACAACTGAGGCTGAGTACATTGCCGCGACTGAGGCAAGCAAAGAGATGCTGTGGATGAAGAAGTTCCTCATGGAACTCGGTCGTGAACAAGACAAGTACGACCTGGGTTGTGACAATCAAAGCGCAATCCATCTTGCGAAGAATTCGACCTATCACTCCCGCACTAAGCACATTGATGTGAGGTATCATTGGATCCGGGATGTGGTGGAAGGTGGAGAGCTCGAACTCGTCAAGGTGCACACTGATCAAAATTGGTCCGATATGATGACGAAGCCGGTTCCAGCAAAGAAATTTGAAGACTGCTGTGAAGGAGCCGGGTTGATGCTGAAGCCGACGCATTGAATTCGGAGGGGGAGATTTGTTGGAAGTTGCTCCTCTTCAATGCTTGGCACAAGTACCAAGTGGTTGGAACTCCCCCTTGGTGCAAAGCTCAAGGGACACATCCCTAGAGTGGTTAATCTCCCTCCCCTATATATATAGCATGTGTGTGTGAGGTTGAGAGTATGATGTGAGATGATTGTTTGAGAGAAAATTGTTTGAGATATTTGAGATTTGATTGTTTGAGCAAAGCTTTATGCTTTGCATTTGAGAGATCTCTAGGGAGAGTTTGAGAGAAACATCTCTAGGGTAGTTTGATTATCACCATTGTTGGAGAGGTTGAGTTAACCACCACATTGGTGTATTTGATTCTTGTAGCCATTAGTTTCATAGTGGGTTTTTGATCTGGACTAGGTCCCGTGGTTTTTACTTCTTCTTTGCAGAAGGTTTTCCACGTTAAAACTGGTTGTGTTCTTCTTCTCTCTCCTCTTTGAGTTTTTTATTTTTTCGCTGTGCAGTCCGACCTGGTGATATACAGGCCGTGGTACTGCCGAGGGTTGATTGACTTCCGCACAAAAGGCTTCATAGCCGAGTTTGAGGGAACCGAGTTCCCAACACTTCAGGTCACTGAATTTTTTTTTTTTCTTTTTGTTGAGCACAAGTTTGAATTTTTGATTTCATTTTCGAAAGTTGAAAAAAAAAGTGGTCATAACCTTTCAGTCATAATGGAACCGTTTTACCACTACTCCGTACTCCTTTGTTACTAAACAAGAAGTGGTCAATTGAAAAAAAAAAAAAGAGAGAGAGAGAAAGAGACTAAAATGGTATATTATGTTTCATTCTTTTAATCGTTCCACTTGTTCCTAATTATCGGTAATTACTGAGATGGGAAAACATTTTCTCCGGAGAGTTGTTTTCTCATGTTAGTGAGAGTTCATTTTGTCTGCAATATTTTTTTACTTTTTATTTTTTATTTATGATGGGACTCATTAAAATTATATGTGTGTGTAGGAAATTTTCTAACCTCGTGTTGAATGAGAGATGTAAAGCTCTTACTGAGATATTTCAATCTTGGTATGTTCAGGTTTCCGAGTGGATGAGTAGCAAAGGGCTAATCCCAATTTCACCAGGTGACCAAGTTGTGCAACTAGATCTTATTGGTAAAGTTCGTGGACTGGATAGTGCGGAGAGTTATTTTCAGAATTTGAGTGATGAAGATAAAACTGAAAAGCTTCATGGTGCTCTTTTGAGTTGTTATGTGAGAGAAGGATTAGTTGATAAGTCACTCTCCTTGATGCAAAAGATGAAGGACATGGGTTTTGTTTCTCCTCTCAATTACATTAATATAATGTGCCTCTATATGAGAACCTGTCAACTTGAGAAAGTCCCTGGTGTTTTGGCACAAATGAAAGAGGATGGGATTTCTCCTGAAATTTCCAACTACAGTATTTGTATAAACTCTTTTGGTTCGAGATCTGACCTTGTGAACATGGAGAAAATGTTGAAGGAAATGGAAAGTCAAACCCACATTTGCACAAATTGGATGACATATGCTATGGTGGCCAACTTCTATATAAAAGCAGGCCTGAAGGAGAAAGCTCTGATCTACCTGAATAAGTGTGAGGATAAGGTAGACAAACGCAATACAATTGCCTACAATTATCTTATTTCACATTATGCAAGTCTTGGGAACAAAAATGCCATGATGAGACTTTGGAAACTCCAGAAAGCCAATTGTAAGAAGCAATTTAACAAGGAATATATAATTATGTTGGGTTCTCTGGTGAAGCTTGGGGACCTTGATGAAGCTGAAAAATTACTTGATGAGTGGGAGTTATCGGGTAACACTTATGATTTCAGAGTGCCAAACATCCTCCTGATTGGGTATTCCAAGAGGGGGTTGATTGAAAAGGCAGAAACAATGCTCTGAAGCATGGTAGAGAAAGGGAAGACTCCTACTTCCAACAGTTGGGGTATCATTGCATCTGGATATGTGGCCAAGGAGAACATGGAGAAGGCGTTTCAGTGTGTTGATATATCCCACTATCAAAGCTGACGTGGATTAGTGATTAATAGAGTTTGTTATTGTTAGTTTTAGAGTTTGTTATTGTTAGTTTTAGTAACCTCTTTCTGTAACAACTTTCTGTTAGAAAGCTTTCTGTTTTAGCTTTCTGTTTTTCGATCGTTTTAAATGCTCCCTTCTTCTCTTTGTATATAAAGTGGGAAGAACGCATCTTGTAGAGTAATTTTTCCATTTCAATGAAAACTTCAGATTTACTTCAGTTTTCTAAGATGGTATCAGAGCAATAAGCTCTGGCCATCTATCACCTTCCGCTCCTTTTCTCTGATCCTTTCTATCATTCTTCTTCCTTTGTTTTCTGCTTCTAAACATGGCAGAACCAAATCTAGAAAACCAGGAAACCCAACCAAACCAGCAAAATCCACAAAACCAGCATATCTCAGATCCATATCATCTTCATCCAAACGAATCACCTTCCTTGATTCTTGTTTCTCCATTAATGAACGGGAAGAATTATCATGCTTGGTCACGAGCTATGAAAGTGGCCTTGATTTCCAAAAACAAATTGGTTTTTGTTAATGGAACTATCACAACACCTTCAGAAAATGATCCTAAGTTTGCTGCGTGGGAGAGGTGCAACACAATGGTTCTCTCTTGGCTTCATTGTGCCATTGATGAGTCTATTGTTCAATCAATCATTTGGATCGAGGAAGCTTATGAGGTATGGAATGATCTTAAAGATCGTTTTTCACACACTGATACCTTTCGAATCTCGGATCTTCAAGAAGATTTGTACCAAACAAATCAAGGTGACAGACCTGTTTCCACTTATTTCACAAGTTTGAAAGCACTTTGGGATGAACTAAATAACCTGAGGCCAATTCCACCTTGCACTTGTGGAAGCCTGGCTAAATTGCGCGAAAATAGAGATGCAGATCAGGTTATACGTTTCTTAAGAGGTCTTAATGAGCAATTTGCTCAAGTTCGGTCCCAAATCATGTTGATGTCTCCTCTTCCTAATATAAACAAAGTTTTTTCACTTGTTATGCAACAAGAAAGACAGTTAAGTGTTGATGTACATGCTGGAAATGTTAATGAAGCAAGGATTTTCATGAGTTCATCAGACAATTCTCGAGGTCGTGGTGGATCTTCTTACAGAGGGATAGGGAGATCTAGTGGAGGCAGAATACAACAGCATGGAGCAAACAAGTATTGCACGAATTGCAAGAAGACGAATCATACCATCGATACATGTTATTTTAAACATGGTTTTCCACAAGGTTACAGAACTAAGAATTTTCAAGGCTCTTCTTCGAATGCCAACAATGCAATGAAAAGTGAAGAGGACACTGCAACAACCATGGACAATCCAGTGAATTCACAAGTGCCAATCTCCAGAGAGAAATATGATGCATTCATGACCTATATGCAACAATCTTTGCCTACACATGCTACCAACTTGGCACATACTGGATTGGCTAATGAGGTTTCTTCCAATGCTGGTAAGAATCCTTTTGGATGGCTTCTTGACACAGGAGCTACAGATCACATTACTTATATTAGATCTGCTTTCTCATTTCTAAATAAGATTGCTCCTATATCTGTTTTCTTGCCAAATGGATCATCTGTTAGTACAACATATTCTGGTGATGTTCATATTTCTTCCTCAATGGTTTTAAAGAATGTTTTATACATACCAGAATTTAAAGTTAGCCTTGTTTCTGTCACAAAGCTACTTGAGGATGATGATTGCTTTCTGACCTTTCATGCTTCTCATTGTGAGATTAAGCAGAATTTAACATTGAAGAGGATTGGTACAGCTAAAAGAGTTGGAGGTCTTTTTGTAGTCAATACTGATATGCAACAAGCAGTTTCAAATCTTCAGAATTCCAACCAATCATTTCAATGCAACAAGAGTTCTCCACTCTTATGGCATCTTAGATTAGGACATGTTTCAAGAAATATTTTGAAGCATGTTGCTTCTCAATTTACTTTTGTACCAAATATAGACATTAAACCTTGTGATATATGTCATTTTGCTAAACAGAAGAGACTTCCTTTTCCCATTAGCACTTCACAAGTGCATAACATGTTTGACAGATTACATGTAGACATTTGGGGACCATTTGTTGTCCCTTCTATGCAAGGATATCGATATTTTCTAACATTGGTTGATGAATTCTCTCGTTTCACTTGGGTTAGGTTCATGGTTTATAAGAGTGAATCTCGCAAGCTTTTGCAGAACTTCATCATATGTATGCAAAATCAGTTTCAGGTTTCCTTGAAATGCATTAGAACAGATAATGGGAAGGAATTTTTCATGACTGATTTTTATTCTCAAAGAGGTATCATTCATGAAACAAGTTGTGTAGCAACTCCACAACAAAATGGTTTGGTAGAAAGAAAACATCAACATATCATGAATGTCACTCGAGCAATTGCCTTTCAATCATCTTTGCCACATTCACTATGGAGTTATGCTGTTTCTCACTCAGTTTTCATTATAAATATCTTGCCAACTCCTTTATTACATTACAAGTCTCCATATGAAATTCTCTATTCCAAACCTCCTACCCTTGATAATCTTCGAGTTTTTGGATGCTTAACTTATGCATCTACATTGCTATCTCACAGACACAAGATATCATCTAGAGCAACAAAGTGTGTATTCTTAGGTCAACCAGAACATACCAAAGGCTTCATCTTATATGACTTATCTTCCAAAACCATTCTCATCTCCAGAAATGTTATTTTCTATGAATCGGATTTTCCATTCACAGATCAGTCTTCTACCTCACCTCATGAGCCACATCAGTTCACCATTTTATCCGATTCACTTTCCAGCCATCCTTCTTTAGATCACACAGATGACACTTTTACTGGCTGCCAGCCCGAACCCATTTCCCCAATTCATAGGATCCAAAATTCAGAACCTATTATAAATGATCTGGCAATCACTTGTCCTACTGACATCCCAAATACACAACCCATAGCCACTGCTCCATCTCTTCGTCGTTCAACAAGAATCAAACACACACCCACCTATCTTCATGATTTCCATTGCAATTCTATTCAAACCAATTATCCCACTATCAAATATCCTCTTCATAATGTTTTGACATATGATCATTGTTCAGAACAATATCAGAATTTCTGTTTGAATGTAACTTTACAGGTTGAACCACAAACTTATAAAGAAGCCATTACCCAAACCTGTTGGCAAGATGCAATGAAAACTGAATTACAAGCACTTGAATTGAATAACACTTGGAAGCTGGTTGTCTTACCTTCAGGCAAGATTCCCATTCGTTGCAAATGGGTTTACAAAAATAAATACAATGCAGATGGTACACTAGAGAGGCATAAGGCAAGACTTGTGGCAAAGGGGTACACATAAGTAGAAGGGGTAGATTACTTTGAGACTTTCTCCCCAGTGGCAAAGCTGACTACTGTTCGAACTCTACTCACCATAGCTGCTGTCAATCATTGGTTTCTTGAACAATTAGATGTCAACAATGCATTCTTACATGGAGACTTAAATGAGGATGTTTACATGGAGCTCCCACCAGGACTCAATAATCACAAACCGAATCAAGTTTGCAAGCTCTTGAAATCCCTCTATGGACTTAAACAGGCGAGTAGGCAGTGGCATCATAAACTCACAGCTGCGTTGAGTTCCCTTGGTTATGTCCAATCTTCTGCAGATCACCCTCTCTTCACCATCAAGGCTGGTAATCATTTCACTGCTCTCCTCATATATGTTGATGATGTTGTCTTGACTGGCAATAGCAAAGATGAAATCGAGAGGGTTAAATCCTTTCTGGATGCTTCCTTCAAGATTAAAAATCTTGGAGCATTAAGATTTTTTCTTGGTTTAGAAATCTCTCGCTCTAAGAAAGGGATCATTCTTAATCAAAGAAAATATGCCCTTGAACTACTTTCTGACAGTGGACTCTTGGCAGCTAAACCTGCAAATACTCCCATGGACACCTCCACCAAACTCAGTTGTTCTGATGGTGTTCCTTTAGCAGATCCTTCATCTTATCGTCGGTTGGTTGGAAGGCTCCTCTATTTAACCACCACTCGGCCAGATATCACCTTTTCTGTACACCAACTAAGCCAGTTTGTGTCCAAGCCTACAGACTTGCACCAATCAGCTGCTCTTCGAGTTCTTCGATTCATCAAAAGATCTCCCAGCAATGGCTTGTTCTTTCCATCTAACAACAATTTGATATTGTCTGGGTTTTCTGATTCAGATTGGGCATCTTGCCCGGATACTCGTCGATCCATAACTGGTCAATGTGTTTTCCTTGGTTCAGCTCTTGTTTCATGGAAATCCAAGAAACAAACGACCGTTTCTCGTTCTTCATGTGAGGCTGAATATCGAGCTTTGGCCAGTTTATCATGTGAATTACAGTGGCTTTCTTATCTTCTTCATGACCTTCATCTTCCTATGTTAAAGCCGATTTCTGTATACTGTGATAATGCTTCAGCAATTTACCTTACCCATAATGCCACTTTTCATGAGCGAACTAAACATGTGGAGTTGGACTGTCATGTTGTTCGTGAAAAGGTGGCCCAGCGGTTGATCCATTTGCTTCCGGTTACTTCTTCTGCACAGGTTGCTGACTTGTTTACCAAAGCTCTTCCTGCTCCTGCTTTCACGACTGCTGTTTCCAAGTTGGGTATGGTGGATATCCACCGTCCCACTTGCGGGGGGGTGTTGATATATCCCACTATCAAAGCTGACGTGGATTAGTGATTAATAGAGTTTGTTGTTGTTAGTTTTAGAGTTTGTTATTGTTAGTTTTAGTAACCTCTTTCTGTAACAACTTTCTGTTAGAAAGCTTTCTGTTTTAGCTTTCTATTTTTCGATCGTTTTAAATGCTTCTTCTCTTTGTATATAAAGTGGGAAGAACGCATCTTGTAGAGTAATTTTTCCATTTCAATGAAAACTTCAGATTTACTTCAGTTTTCTAAGACAGTGCATGCAGGAAGCTGCGGCTGTTCAAGCCAAACATAATAAACGTTGGAAACCAGAAGCTAATGTCATTTCCAGCATATTGAGTTGGGCTACTATTAACAGAGATATAGAAGAAGTAGAAGATTTTGTCAATTCATTAAAGACTGTGATTACAATGAATAGGGACACGTATCTGTCCTTGATCAAGATATATGTTAGATGTGGGAAGGAAGTAGATTGGATTTTAGAGAGTATGAAAGCGGATAATATAGAGATCGATGAAGAGATAGAGGAAATTCTTAAGTTAAGATTGCCATAACATTCGTTTTTCCTCCCTCCAGGTTTTTGTCTTTCAACCAGTTTTGTGTTCAAATTTTATTTTATTTTTTTATACAATGGTAGCACTGACATTTGAACATATAACTTCATAAGGACTATCCAAATCTCTCACCACTAGATCAATCCTAATAGCTTTCATTTCTGTGTTCAACACTACATAACCCGAGAGATTCTAAGATTGCATTAATTGTGCTTAGATCTATTTAAACGCAGCTTTTATCACTATAGGGCCAATGCTTTTATCTAAAAGAAGATTGGGCCTCTGATGCTGCAACATAGTTGGATGTAATTTACTGTGAATTGAAGAATTAAGTAATAAGGTCGTGCGGATTATGACTTAAACCACAATTTATGGCTTGGATGAATTTTTTTAGCTTTTGAGATTGCGTATGCCACGTATAGGTTTTATTAGTTCCAACAGGGAAAAATTTAAAATGTTCGAGGACTATGGTCCTTCCATTCATCCAGTGACGCATGTATTTTTTTATTTTTTCTTTTTTTCTTTTCTCTTTTCTCTTCTCTCTCCTCAATTTCTCTTTCAGTCTCTTTCCTCTACCCCACCGAATCTTTTGTGTACCGGGTCCGCCAAATTTCCTCTCTTCCAACAGATAAGTTAATTTTTCACTTGATAATGTGACTTTTACTTTATTGATCCATTATTGATCGAGTTACACCTAGAATTTTGCTTTTCTGCATTTGCATTGAACAAGTGAGCATTGAAACAATAAGGCTACTTAATATCAATGATGGTATTGCGTTCATAGTTTTAAATAGCGGGTAGCGGCCGGTAGCGTCCGACCCCAAAATGGTCGCTATAGCAGGTAGCGGTAAAACCGCTACTGTGAAATCCATATAAATACTTATAATAAATTATACCACATATGTTAATGCTATATAAATGCTATAAGATAAGAAATCACCCAAAATAGGAGGAAATAAGTAATGAAAAGTATGATACTACACATTCAAAACAAGGATTAAAGGGAACATAAAGGAAGCAACATACTAGTTCATTGAAGGAAACTAAATTAATAATATTCTAGGAACATAAAGGATCCATGTAGAGTCAAATACAAATTGCTCTATCAAAGTCAAGAAGGACAAGAACTAATCAGAATCATCATCAAACATTTCTTCATTGTATCTTTTATTAAATTTAATAAAAAGTAATATAATTAATTTTTTCATTTTATTCTCTTGATTATTGACACTTACATTCTAACATTTTTTATTTTTAATAAAACAAACCCTTATATAAAAAAATATTCTTTAAACTAATACTTAATATCATCTGATTTTATTTTAAATAGATGAAATATGTGAAAATTTTATATCTTTTCTACACTTTTTTTAAATTATATTCACATCTAAAAATTTATGTGATTCTAATTTGAAAATTTTTAAAAGTTTAAAAATAAAACCTTTTTAAAAACAAACCCTTTTCTAATTTAATTTATATCGTTTAAATTATATATTTATACGTTTTCAAAAAAAAAAAATTAAAACACAATTGAAAACATATTATCAACAATTAAAAAAGAAGAAGAAAGAAACGTGCAGAGATAGACTAATATCTGAAAAGTAGATGTGTGTGACAACCAAGGAAATGTGTACGTGACAGCAAGGAGTGTTGGTCCCACCACAGCGGCAGATGTGCATATAACGTGATGACTATTGACTGATTCAAACCTAAAGTTTTTTTTTTTTAAATGGCTGGCTTTTTAAGTAAAATATCTGTTTTACCCTTCATTTATCCTGCCTTTTTCCCATTATACCCTTAAATGATAATCTAATTTAATAAACAGAGCCACCCTACTTTCAGCGTTTCATCTTCTCCATTAACGTCTGCAACTCATCTTCCTTTCCCTGTAGCGGCTCGATAACGCTGCAAGAGCTGTCGGCCGCCACCGCCGCCAGGATCCGCTACAGGAAACTGTGGCGTCGCGGAGCGAAAGTTGCGGCTGGGTGCCGCAACCCGCACCAGAACCGCTATCGCGCGCTATAGCGCCGCTATTTCAATCATAGATTGCGTTTATCCGTAATGGTTTAATAGCCATATAGGCACTCTTTAAAAACTCGGCCAGCCTATCAACTCGGCCGAGTTCAGGGTTATGGGTTCAATCGAGGGGGGGGGGAGACTCGGCCAGCCTATCAACTCGGCCGAGTTCATTATCAAAGATTTAAAATATATTTAACATAATTCAACGAATTATATTCAGAAGTCAATATTACACAAATTAATCAAAATATCAAATTATCAAAGTATAAAACACATATTCCACCGGAGTTAATACAAAATTATATCATCAAATCTATGTCTTCTTTGTCCTTCTCACGCACCTACAATAGCATGTGAAAGGAGACTTCTTACCCAAGAGAGAACGGTGGAGGAGAGGCTAGCGCGATGAATCAATGGTGGGGAGAGAAGAACCAGCATGGCGGAGGAGATCACCGGATCAGGGAGATTGGGTCTGGGTCTGGGAGAGAAGATTGGAAGAGAAGAACTATTCAGATTTTAGATCTAATTCTAGATTTAAGCAGCAACGAGATTTTTTTTTCTTTTACACACCAAACGACATCTTTTCGTGTGTAAATTGTTTTACAAAAATAATTTAGTGATTCCCTCCGACTCGGGAGTCATGGGTTCAATCGGGGGGTTTTGGGGGTCAGATGAGTCAACATACATGCAAGGTCTAACTGCAGACCCCAACCCTCAGAGAGAGGGGGTCAATGACCTGGCGGAGTCGACCTCGTAGCGGGGCAGGATTTTAAAACACTGCATATAAGGTGAAAGTTCATAATATCTACAAAATATCTCTGAGTATATCTAAGGGAAATACTAATATCTTGTTGTAGGAGAGTAGTGTCTCATGTCATAGACACAAAGCATATGGAGTTTACATTTTAAAAAAAAAATGAAAAAATAAATAAATGAGTGAGCCCCACATGTTTTTTTTTTGTCTATGACATGAGATACTAGTCTCCTATAATATGAGACTAGTATTTCCCAATATTTAATCTAATGTTAAAATATTTTTGAAAGATGTTTATTATATTCAATTAGATTGAAGAAAATGGTAGGGATTAAGGTGAGTACAAAGTGCCCATAATGTAAATCTAATGAAGCTGATGCATGAAAATATGATACTTCACGACTTACTAACTATATTAAAGTTTAAGTTCTATGAGAATTAAAACTCATAAATTATGAATTTTGGTTTAAGCTTCTAACGAGAATTTAAATCACATAAATTGTGAATTATGATTTAAGCATATAATGAAAAACAAATCACATAAATTATGAACTATGGTTTAAGCATGTTTATAATGTGAATTGAACTATATGATGTTAGATTTACCTTTGATGGAATATGATAATTGAAGGTGGTATTCTAAGGATACCTAGCCTATAAATTACCTATGTGATCACCGACACTATAGAAAACTTTAAGTGTCGTGTCTAATACTACTCGACCGACACTTTAACTCGCTCTCTGACACTTTAACACGCTCTAACATTTATAATATTTGAAATTTCATTATATATCATAAAAAAATTGATCGATCTTTTACTAAACTAATATAATAAAAATTAAAAATAGACATCGAATAAATCTTATTGAAGTGTATAAGAAGTTTTTAATTTGAAAATATAATAGTAAATATTTATATCTTATGTTTCTTTACAAAATTGATGGATATTATAACTGTAGTTTTTTATTTTATTTTTTTGTTAAATTACTGAATATCAAAAATATAATATACATTATATGAATAAAAATATTAAATTAATTTATATAATGTCAAAATGAGGAGGGATATTCTAACTAACAAATTTTTCCACTACCAGCTTATTACCTATCGAATTACTATTATATTAACATTTTCTCTCTCTTCAAAAACTTTTTAATAACATTTTCTCTCTCTTCAAAAACTTTTTAACAACATTTTCTCTTTTAATCCAATAATGATGTGATGGGTAGTAAATTAATAGTAAGAATTTTTGGTAGAACATCCTTAAATCCTTAATATGTCAAAATATATCGAAATCTAAATTTTATTAAAAATTAACTTATCATAGTTGAGTGTTATGTCATGTCCCTTATTCAATATTGATGTCGATATTGGTACAACATAGATCTCCATTATTATGGCACCATAAAATTCAAGAATATGCTGTAGATTATCAGATCACTTACACATTTTGTGACTCCAAACTTCTCTTCGAAGAGAGTTATGTGCCTTTGATTCTAGTGCTGTGGCTGGGAATATATAAATTCGATCCTTACACTTTGTGTGTTCTTTTATTCTACATATAAATTATATTTGTCAAATTTTATGAATCTAAATTATTTAATTCCTTATTACTATCTCTTACGATAAACGTAATATATAATAAAGATAAAATCAAAGTACTCAAGACAACACATTCGTAATTCCAGAATGATTACTTTTCACGTTGGCTCGTGATTCATTGCAGCGTTAACAAACATTTTCACAAACACTTGGTTGGCATTTGGCAATGGCATCGGCACTGTTCTCCGCAATCCTCCACAAGTCTCGGAACTTCACCGCAACTTTTCTGCTTTCGAAACGATGCTGCTCCACAGACTCGAATCCAAGAAACCTCTTCTCGAGAATCAGTCCCCTCGGAGACCCTTCAATCAACGTTGTCCCCGTTCTCGACAAGTGGCTCGAAGAAGGTATCGCCGTCGACGGCCTCCACCTCCAGCTCCAGCGCATCATCAAACACCTCCGTTCCCGCAACCGCTTCACTCAAGCACTTCAGGTCACTTAACTTTTTATTTTATTTTTATTTTCATTTTTATTATTTCTTCTCCTCTTAAGTTCTCTGCTTCGTTGCTGAGCAAAACAAATGGGGATTTTGAACCTCTGATTTCTGAGTCACATGGCAACAACACCAATGCGCCAAGGCTTCCCTTCACCTAATTAAAAAACTGGAAAAAAAAAATGTGCTAGTTTTTCTTGATTCATTGATGGTTCAATTTTTTATGCAAACACTATCTTTATCACGTATAAAGGTGACTGTAGCGACAAAGGCTGGTGTTATCATAAGTTTGATTCATATAATCAGCCTCATACAAATGTAAGGTAAAGCTGCTTACTATAGCCTTATAGTGCGATGAGATTGCCCTTTTAGTACCTTTATTACATATACAGAGTTCTTAATGTTCAAACTCTTGTTAGAGTATAAGTGATTAGTCACAATATGACAACATCAAACAAGAAATGCTTTATTATGTTTCTTTCTTGAAATCACTCCACTTGTTCCTGGTTATCCTGTAATTACTGAGATATCTTCAATCTTGGTATGTTCAGGTTTCTGAGTGGATGAGTAGCAAAGGGCTATGCCCAATTTCATCAGGTGACCAAGCTGTGCAACTGAATCTTATTGGTAGAGTTCTTGGACTTGATATTGCGGAGAGGTATTTTCAGAATTTGAGTGGTGAAGATAAAAATGAAAAGCTTCATGGTGCTCTTTTGAATTGCTATGTGAGAGAAGGATTGGTTGATAAGTCCCTCTCCCAGATGCAGAAGATGAAGGACATGGGTTTTGCTTCTCCTCTCAATTACAATAATATAATGTGTCTCTATACGCGAACGGATCAACATGAGAAAGTCCCTGGTGTTTTGGCATCGATGAAAGAGGATGGTGTTTCTCCTGACATTTTCAGCTACAGGATTTGCATTAACTCTTATGGCGCGAGATCTGACATCGTGAGTATGGAGAAGCTGTTGGAGGAAATGGAAAAGGAAAGACACATTGACACAGACTGGATGACATATTCTTCGGTGGCTAACATCTATATAAAAGCAGGCCTGAAGGAGAAAGCTCTGATCTACCTGAAGAAGTGTGAGGATAAGGTTGACAAACGCAATACAATTGCCTACAATTATCTGATTTCACACTATGCAAGTCTTGGGAACAAAAATGCCATGATGAGACTTTGGAAACTCCAGAAAGCCAACTGTAAGAAGCAACTTAATAGGGAATATATAACCATGTTGGGTTCTCTGGTGAAGCTTGGGGATCTTGATCATGCTGAAAATTTACTTGCTGAGTGGGAGTTATCTGGTAACTGTTATGATTTCAGAGTGCCAAACGTCCTTCTGATTGGGTATTCCCAGAGGGGATTGATTGAAAAGGCGGAAACAATGCTCCGAAGCATGGTCGAGAAAGGGAAGACTCCTACTCCTAACAGTTGGGCTATCATTTCATCCGGATATGTGGCAATGGAGAACATGGAGAAGGCATTTCAGTGCATGAAGGAAGCTGCAGCTGTGCAAACCGAGAATAAAGGTTGGAGACCAAAACCAAATGTCATTTCCAATATATTGAATTGGGCCACTATTAATAGAGATATAGACGAAGTAGAGGATTTTGTCAATTCATTAAAGACTGTAATTTCAATGAATAGGGACATTTACCTGTCCTTGATCAAGATATATGTTAGATGTGGGAAAGAAGTGGATCGGATTTTAGAGAGTATGAAAGCTGATAATATAGAGCTCGATGAAGAGATGGAGGAAATTCTTAACTTGAGATTGTAATAATCTTTTTTCTCCCACTAGTGTTTTGGCTTACAGACATTTCAGTGTTCAACGAAGTACATAACCAGAGAGATCTTAAGATAGCAATATTTGTGTTTAGATCTATTTGAAAGCTGCTTTTATCTGCATAGGCCAATGCTGTTGTCTAAAGAAGACTGGGCCTCTAATGTTGCAACATAGTTGGAGGGCAATTTACTGTGTATTGAAGAATTAGGTGATAAGGTCACGGGGATCATGACTTCACCACATTTTATGTCTCGTATGAATTTTTCTGGCTTTGGGGATTGCGTATGCCACAGATAGGTTTTATTCGTTCGAACTGGTAAGTTAAATTTTTACTTGATGGTGCGACTTTTGTTATGCTGATCTATTTATCGAATTACAACTAGAATTTTGCTTTTCTGCATTTGCATTGAGCAAGTGAGCATTTAAACTATGATGCTTTCAAGTAACTTGAAATCAATGATGGAATTGCATGCATCCGTAATGTTTAAATAGCTATTTAAGGCGGAAGTACATAATATCTAAAAAATATCTTGTAATCAACGAGTGATCTAATTAAAGAAATATTAGGAGTTAATTTTTATTCATTTTCTTATTTTATTAGAACTGTTAGTCTTATTCTTTGGCGTAGTTACCTTTTGGGACTTCTGCTGGGTTTCCTCATTTTCAAACTGTGTTGTTAATGGGGTTTGCTTTTCAAGATGGCTCTTCCTTCAGGTCCTGCTATAGTTTTTTGAGTATGCCCTGGTGTGTACCCTTCTACTAATGGGGTTCTCTTTCTTTTATGTGCCCATGTGTACGGGTTTTTTCCAGAAATTTTTTCTCGGCTTTCTTTGGTTACTACCTGAGTTCTTGAATTTGGTTACTGGAGTTTTTGAAAACTGGACCGGGACTCATCTGGCATTCAAAGACTGAGAGGGACTCCTTGACATCATGTTAGAAATCTTGGATGCACAAGTAGAAGGAGATGAAGAATCAAATTCAGTTGTCGGACTCACTTCTGTGAGACCAATATCGTGGGCAATATCCGACTAGATCAAAACAAGCCTCTCATCCCCCTCGGATAGAATTCTGCGAAATACCTTAAAAAGAGGCATTCATCATAATTTAATGATAAAGAGGTGAACGTAAGGGGGTGTTTGACCGTGTTGCCCCTTTTTTTAAAGAAAAAATATACACGGAGTAAAGAAAATTCTAAACTGTCACGATATCATAGTCACTGAGGTACTTAGCTACTATGGACTCCAGGGGCTGTTGAACCAAAATAGAATGTGACATGTGTCACTCATTTGCCCAAAGTAGCCATCTTGTGCAGTGACTATGGGCTACTTTTTCTGAATTGGCAGGCCTATGATTAAAGTTGCTAGGAAAAGCAGCGAAATTGGCCTTCAGGTGGTGCAGAGATTTTGCAGGACCGAAGTAGCTAACATAGGTAGCGACTTTGGCCCGGTGATGATATTATAAAGCGACTTCCAAACATACCAAAATTTTTCAGTGTCATATGTGTTATTTTCATCGGTAAAAAGCTTTTCCATTTCTGGTAGTGTCATAGGTAGCTAATTTGTTAATGTTCTCGGTGTTGTTTTCTTCTCCGGCAGAATGTTTTCAATTTTGGGTATCTTCAATTGAAGTGGAAAATTTTAACTTCTGTCTGGTTATTAAAATTTCCGGTAGCGTCATATTAAAATTTTAACTTCTTTTTGTTATTTTTTTCATCTGGTTTCATGTTAGGATTTTTTATTTCTTCCACGTGTTTTTTTCCTTCGTCATTCTAAAATTTGCAGTTCTCTATCATATTACTTTCCCTTTTTTATATACATATTTGAATTTCTGTCTGTGTTATTTTCCTGCTTTTGTTATTTTTTCAAAATAGATGACGAAAATGATTCAATTGTTGCCTTTGTATATTATAATGGAAGGAGATATTTTGGTCCTAGTGGTCAAGTTTTTAAAAATGACACAAACTCGATATTTATTGAATTGTATGTGGAGGTTGACTCAGGTGGACAGTCTATCAGTCCACAAAAATAATTATAATTAAGTTAAATATATACAACACAAATATTCAATCAAATATTACAAATCCATTTTAAAAACTAATTCATTTAAGAAAAATAATTCATATGAATTGACCTATGGTTTATTCTTATATTAAGAGAAAAAATAAAAAAATAAAAAATTTAAATATCATTTATCCTAATATTTCAAGTCCACAAAAATAATTATAATTAAATTAAATATATAAAACATAAATATTTAATAAAATATTACAAATCCATTTATAAAACTAATTCATTTAAGAAAAAAATTCATATAAATTAACCTATGGTTTGGGAAGGAGACAATTAAAAATGGTTGTATGCAACTTAAGTCGCTATATAGGGAAGCTATTATGGCTCCAACTTTCCTAGGGTGTAGTAGCTGAATGGGGAAGCTACTTTGGTGTGCTTAGTCGCACATTTGCTACTATGGCCATTTCATTGACATGTGGGCAACCAACACCAACCAGGCCTGCAAGGTTTTTTAAACCATGGGGGAATGATACGAGTCTCATCCATAGTAGCAAAGCACCTCAGCGACTATGGTGTCGTGGCAGTTTGGAAAAAATTTCACTCTGTGACATTCAGGTATATTATTATAAAAAAAAAGGGACAGTACGGTCAAACACCCAACATAGGGGTTGAAAAACATCGTACATTATCCCGTGAAGAAAATCCCTAATCCCTTGATGCGTGTAAAATATAATTTCTCCTTTTCTCGCGGTTGTTCCTTCTCATGTAGGAGCGAGACCGACTCGTAGGACTCCCATTATGTGTAAAAACCTAAATAACAATAATAATAATATAAATTAATAATAAATTATCATAAATTGCACACCAAAATTATATAAATCAATCATAAATTATCATAAATAAATTTCAAGACATTTCACATGAGATTGTTTTCTTTAATGATGGTTAGGTAAATAATATTTTACTATTATCAATTTTACCATTGGCGTGATAATATTTTTACTATAAATAGAAGCTTGATGAACCATTAATCATTGCTTAAAAATTGAGAGAAATCAAGGAGTGAAGGGTCTTGAAAATTTAGAGAAAACTCGAGAAAAAGAAATGAATTTTAAAGTGAGAAAACTTACTAATACTAAGGGTGAGGATAACTTATTTCTTGCTTCTAAAATATAAACATCATGGAAGTGTTATTTTATTATTTATTCTACTCTTTCTCTTCTTCCCCTAACGGGTCCCGATGGGATACTTCACTCCAATTTATTTATGTTATTTAATTAATCAATTTATATTTCTATAATTTATAATTTTGCACTTTATATTTTGGCAATTTATTTTATAGCAATTTACACTTTTATAATTTATATTTCTACAATTTATATTTTCACACTTTAAAATTATATGCATAAATATATAGCTCACCAAAAAAATTATATATATATATATGGGAAAACATTTTCTCATGTTGCATGAGAATTCAACTCTCATGTTAGTGACCATTCGATTTGCGTGCAAAACTTTTCTTTTCTTTTTCTTTTTTTAATAAATATGGGACCCACCATTGATTGAGTCACAACATGATAATTGAATTCTCATGCAATATGAGAAAATCAAATTCACTAATTAATATTTTAGTAATTTACTTTTATGCAATTTATGTTGTCACATATTATAAGTTTATATTTATGAATATACTTTCTATTTTATATTTGAAGAAACTTAGAATTTTGTAATTACTGATTATGTGTATAGTAGAGTGTGTGTGGAGGATCTTTAACAACGATATCAAATTAAAAAGTTTGCCACCAAATCGTAACCATTGATTTTGTGAATGCGTGTGTGTAGATGGGTGTGTGTGTTGGGGGAGGATCCTTTGGAATTGGTGTCAAACTAAAAAGTTTGCCACCAAATTGACCGTTAATTTTGTGAATCTAACAATTATAATTTATTTGGTCTTACTTATTAATTTATTAATTTTTAATAATTATAACCGTTAGATTGGTTAAATTCAACGACTAAGACTTGGTGTTAAACTTTTTAATTTGACACCAGTGTCAAATGATTATGTCCCATATATATATACATACATATATATATATATATGGTAAAATGATTTTTGCAGCCGCTTTACGTACAGCAACGACATGTGAATGATTATGATTCCCTACATTTAATACTTTCATCTTTTGTATGATTATGATCCCCTGCATTTAATGCTTTCACGTATATATATGATAATTGTTTGATTGTTGCACGTACAGCAGTGCAGAAACAAACTATATATATATATGTGTGTGTGTGTGTCAAGATCATTTTACACCAGTGTAAGTTACACTTTTAATCTTGTCCGTTAATCTTACTTATATCAAAGGGTTCAAATTTTTTAGTAATGTGAGCCATTAGATACAAGTGAATCAATGGTTAAGATTGAGTGTAAGACTTCTAACTCTTACACCGGTGTAAGAATATCCTACCCCTATATATATATATATTCTAATTTATATTTAAACAAACTTAGAAATTTGCAATTACCGATTATGTGTATAGTAACAAATATATGAATAATGTTTTTTTAACATAGTAGTGTTATATATGTAATAAAAATCATACATGTATTATTTGATTATTTATTTTTATTCTTGCATGTCTATTACATTGATATGTTATGTCTTTTATTTTTATAAATTATCGCAGTAAATTTTGCACGATAAATTTCATACAGTAAAAATTATTATAACTTATATTTTTTAAGATTTACTATAGTGATATGGTTGTTCTTACTTTAATTGTCATGTCAAATTTCAGTATTAGTATATTATGACTTACGATCTCTCTTTATAGGATTCTTTCGGATGTATTCGCATGTTTGTCTACCTAAAGTATTTATGAGATTCCTTGTAGAAGGTAATATAAATATGTGCATGGTCAAGAAACTGAGTTCAACATTATTTATTTAAAATCATGGATGACTTTTTCATACTAAGTTATGGTCGGAAACACTTCATTTCTGTGAAAACCTTTTAAATTGTTATCTTCAATGGGATAAAATCTCATTAAGTGTGTGTTTTCAGATGTGGAGGACATAGCCTAAAGTAAATGTTGGGTGTGTGCAAGGAAGAAGTATTAGCCAATAAAGTTTATATTTTATTTCGTTGTGAAATTATGTACTAAACATACTTATATTTTGGTTGCAGTATTTGTGTGAATATAAAGTATGTTTTGATGATAACAAAAAGGCAACAACAAAAAGAGAAAATCATTGGTCAAAAGCAACAAAGAAGAATAAGAGGAGAAAAATTAAAGATCAAAGACAACAAATCACGAACAACCTTGAAGAAAAGCTTAATCCTATAAGTCAGGGTAAAAGATGATCAAATCCAACAAAGCATCAAAGTATTTCAAAACCAACAAGTCAAGCATCTAAGTTGAAGTAAAAATGAAGATCCAAGAAGCTAAGTCCTTGTTCGTATTGGTTATACTTGTAGGACTTAAATTCAATTGTAAGGGTATATGTTGAATTGCAATACATGAGCTCAATAGTGCATAATCTCTCAAAATTACGTGACTCTTATACTTGACATGCTTTTCTTACAAAGAAAAATAAGCTACATATGCTAATTGTGATAGTCCTTTTTATAAGAGCCAAGAATGTGCATAAAGCAATTTTTTGAATCAAATTGGTTTCTTTATTAAATTCATGCATAATAGTCAATAGGGTTTGGAAATGATTTCAACATGCTTATTCCATGTTTTGAACATGTTTTAGCCTTATAAATATAAATATCTTTCTAAGAGCCAATTATATGTTCCTACTATGTTAAGAACCATTTGAAAGTAAAACAAAGAGTAAAAAAAAAATGTATTTTTGATAATTTTCTACTTGTTGTTGAGGGAAGATTCAAATCCCTCATGAAAATAATTAAATTCCTTGTTCCAGAAGCAAGGATCCAAATCCCTTACAAAAATGATTTGAATCCTTACTAGCCAATAAGCCTACAATGGCTATAAACGGTCATAAACAACTAGTTTTGGAAAAAAAATCACTATAAATACATTCCTTATGTCTCTAAATAAGTTTGATCATCATTGTTATTTGTTACACATCTTAAGGATAATTTGTGAGCTTTTACACCAGTGTTATTAAACCCAACCCGGGCATCGACCCGGTCAGGGTACTGGGTTACTGGTCACTGGTCGGACCGGTTGATCCGGATATATATAGATATATTAAAAAATATATAGATATAAACATATAAATTCAATTATATTTTTCATATCTAAAATAAATTAAACAAGATTCACTAAATAAGTTCAAAAACATGAAGTATAAATAAATAAAATTGCACGTTATTACTATGTCAATTTAAATTGCAACTCAGAATCCCCATAAATATACATCTCAATGACATTGAACTCATATTTTTCAAATTCAAATACATTAAAATAACATATGTCACATTCTCTTAATTTATTATTCCGCAAATTGCTTCAGTATTGAAAACTGAAATTTGAGGTAATTGTAGAAGAGTCTACAAGAAAACAAAATTATAAAAAGTTTTTTACAATGACTTATACATTTTTTCTGACAAGATGAAATAATTTTGGTTTTTTTTTAAATGCATGACCCGACCGGGTCACCGGGTTTTGACCGGGTCAATGCTTGACCGGTCCAATGACCGGGTCACCGGGTTCCGGGTCGGGCTGGGTTTTACAACAGTGTTTTACACTATCATTTGCATGATCTTTTATATCTTTCAAAGATTACACATATTTGAGCTTATGTTTTGAAAATTCATATACTCGTAGTGCTTCAACTTGTATTATCTATACTTTGAGAGTGTAAATCCTTATTCAAATCGTTCCTTATTGTATTCTTAAGTTAAAGGATAGTGACATCCTAAGACATTGAGAAGTAGCCCATTGCCTAGGAAAACTTAGGGAAAGGTAGTATAAGGTATCCAAGCACTCGGAAACTTGGAGATTGTTGTAAAGTCACCAAGGACCCATAAAGCTTGGAGATTGTAGCGGTTTGTCAAGTATCAGTAAAGCTTGACTTATAGTAAAATAATTGATTGATCGACTTCAGTCTAGACGTATATGTGGTGGTGACTGAACTAGGATATATTGTGTTTGCAATTCTCTAAATCCTAAAATCCTAATTTCTAACATTTTAATGCTTCTTCTATATCTTGTATGTGCTAATATAAGTTCTATGATTGTGATACATTATAAGTTATGGGTTATTTGAATGTATTGATTAGCTTTTCATGTTTCAAAGTTTGCTTGAAATGATAATTTAGAAACAAGAATGAGACTTTTAATTTTTTTTGTAATATTCAATTCACCTCCCTCTTGAGCATGGAAGTCACATTCTTAACAATTTGTATTTTGTAAGGGTTAGTTAATACCCTATGTTTATTTAATTGTTTGTACTTGGATATTCTATAATAAAGTCAATGTTAGTAAGACTTACATTCGAACTCTTCTGTATAGTATACATATATGACAAAAGTTCAAAATATGTAGGTAATGTTCCTCGGTTAATAATTGATGGATGTTACATTATGCCTACCTATCGATAGAGCATAGCGATGATAACCACCTTGGTGAGGTGGTGGAAAGAATTCCTAAAGGACCTACATCTTCCACTCATTTTTTTAACAATAATTAAGCAGACAGAATAATAAACCCTGAAAGGGAAAACCTTTCAGGACAATCAATTCAAAATACGAAGGTATAGGAAGAAGAGGAGAAGCTAAGGATAGACAAATAGAAAATAAGGTAAGGAATAATACCTTAGTAAGAAAGCAAGGAGCTTGGAGAAGAGTTTGCATAATCACCAATTGAGACACTTAAAGAAGTGCACAAAGGATAAGCGTAAAGTGGCCCTTACTATATAGAAGGAAAGTGTTGCAGCAAGAAGGTTAGTGGGTGAAATTGGAGCAAAAGAGGATAAGAACTCATAAGCATCAAGAAGAAAGGGTAAAGGGAAAGGTTGAAACTTTGAAACTCTAAAGAATGAAAGAAGTCTAAACACCTCGAAGATGAGAGAGGGTGCACAAAAGAGAGGACCAAAAAATCAAAGGAGAACATGGAAAAGTTGAACAAAGCTAAGGGAGAAATTAGTAAAATAAGGCAAGGGCAATGTAGTCCTTTCTAACATTCCCAAAAGTTGTTGTAACCGTCATGTAGCACCATTATTATAGACACGTCCTTTCGGCGTGCACGAACCACTCACTAAGCACCACATGGCTACATCTTAGAGAAAAAGTCATTTTCGCATCATGGATAACCAATCTGAGTAAACATTTGACTATAGTTTGGTGGATGCACATCCAAATTCAGAAAGTGATAAGAATAGTATCCTCCCAACACAAGCACAACATTCCCAGGCCGGGACACTCTTTAGACACCTTAGCATTCTGGCTTCGCAGACTAACAAGCTAAGGGCTTCTATTTTGGATTGGTCGTATGACATTGCCTAGCAACCCCAAAAAGCTGCCTAATAAAGCCCCAATCACTTAGCACATGGAGTATATGACTCCCCAATACATGTGCCCTCTCACACTTTCCACGCACACATGATCTTTACATGTTAGGGGTCATGATGCCTTACTCCAAAGCAATAGCGAACCTAGAAATTTTTTCTAATGTCTGCACACTTAGAATAAAAGAATAAAGGAAAAAAATTTAAAGAAAATTTTAAATATATTAAAATAGAAAAGAATATATATATAAAAAAACTTTAACTTAATATAAAAAGAGTAATCAAGAGTCAACTAAACTGATATAATAGAACATTTTGGGTCCTCAATAAAAATCACGAGCCTAAATTTAATTTCTTAGGAGAAAAAGAGTCTACTCGTGATCCCTTAGAATTCAAAAATTGACCCAGATAATCAAAATCACGGTCCTCTAAAATTCAAAAAGACCCACACTGATTTCTCAAAAGGACTAACATGAGTCTATTTTGAAATTTAAAAGAGTTACGAGTCGACTTTTTTTAAAGAAATTAAATTGGGTCTTACAATTTTTGTTAATGCCCCAAAATATATTTTATTTTATTTTTTCAAAAAACTTGTGTGTGCACTTGCACTCAAATAGGTCTGCCAGTGCTCCAAAGTGCGGCCCATAAGGATGAAACAATTATGGCAACACACTTCCCATGCTAAGAAGGAATCTTTCTTATCCTACAAATAAAGGATTCATCCTCAGCAAATGGATCATCTTCTCCATTATATAAGCTTGTTGTTATTTTGCCAAACTCCCACCATTATCATAACCAAACCTAAAACACCTCACCTATTCAATCTCAGCTAAAACAATGACTCTCAAGAATTTTGGCCTATACCACTGTCAACATACTTCACTTATTGAGGAAACAAATTTCCTTTTCTACTTTTTGACTAGCTAACCTCTAATTAAATTTCGAAAAAATAACCTTACGGATGGTTGGCTATTACTTTAAGCTATGGAAAAATTGGAAATAAACTCACTATCAAATTCCATTCAAGTGTAACAACGAGTAGTAAGAAAACTAAATTATGAAATATAGGTGGGTAGAACGAAATTAAAGACAAAGAAATGTGTAAGTTCTAGGGATGGTAAAATGTGTCATGACCTGCTTATCAAAAAAAATGTGTCATGATTTAAGGGTCGACTTGTAATATGATATGTCAAAATGTGAGTCATGTCAACCCGTGGAATAAAATAGGTCATGTACGAGTTTTGGTAAATGATATAAATTATTATAATGTGTTACGGATTGATCCACGTGTTAACCTACAATTTTTATTTTGTCAAAAAAAATAAAAAAAAGATTGAAATTTTAGTGATTTTGACACAAGCCGTTACGGATCATGGGTTGACCTGCATGTTTTATTCAATTTTTTTTTTTAAATCAAAATTTTCAATTTTTGCGAGTGAAATCATATGACTTGCGACTTGTGACTTGTGGTGTCCAGGTTTTAATTTTTAAACCATTATTAAAGACATGTCATGATTGGACAATTAGAATTTTAGAAACACAAATCCGACCCGCGGAAATATTTTGCAACCCCTAAATTACATTCGTAAGAAACAAGATAACAAAAATATTATAATGTACTCGCTTCCACTTTCCTAGTGCTAATCAAATTGGAGTGCAACTTGCATCATATGCGAAACAAAAAGAAGGGAACTTTTATCCAATCATATTCACCCGTGGCAGAAACTATATCCCGCGCCTGATTCTTGCAGGAAATAACCCTCTAAAAAACTTAATCCCTTGAATAAATGCTTATAAATAATTTTAATTTATCAACTTTAAGAAGTATTAATACTTTAAATTAATTGTTGTATCACTGTCAGATAAGTATCGTGTTAGATATTTTTAAGATAAATTTGAATGCAACAAGCTTACACTTTTAAATTACTTTTTAAAATTTAATATGATACAAATGATGTATCACAATCCTTAGTTGAACAATAGTATTTTACTCTATTTATAATAATTAATGTTGACTTATTAAAGATAATTAAGTTTATTAGAATTTATTGTTAAGAACCATTTCAACCCAAAACCTTAATATATTGGATGAGAGTCTTTTTAATGATTTATATTATATTCTCTAACACACTCGTCACGCAAGAGCCTTTTGGGCTTGAAGCATGGATATGACACAAGTCCATTATTAATCTGTCTTGTGTTGCACAAGCTCAATTTTTGATCTATCTTGCACTTTTCTTAAATTTTGAGGACGGTGAGTCGAACTCGTGACATAATTTGTATTTTTATGTCAACATTATAATAATTTCATATATAATATCTTGTATTAATTTCCTTTTTCTCTTGTAGTTGTAGTAAAACAAGTAAATTTGGTTGCATCTAAAAAAATACTAAAAATGAGGCAATGCCTTCCTCTTGTACCAAAAAAAAAAAAAAAAAACACATAAAAAAGCTAGTTCTCCCTCATTTGCCATGCTTTTAGAAAAGTGCCAAATTGTACTTTTAGTTTTCTTTCTTTTATTTTTCACAAAAAGAAAGAAAGTAAGGAATTTATTCAACTTTTCGGTGCATGTTTCTTGAGAGATAAGACCGAGGGTAATTGAATTAATCCAATGTGAAATGTCAATAGTTCAATGTTCATCCAGAATGAATCAATCAAAAAAAAAAAAAAAAAAAAAAGTAGAGAGAAAAAGAAAAAGGCATGAATATAAAAGAGATATGAGATGTACCTAGAAGAAAAAAGGGTACGCAAATAGCGTCAGGGTCCACCAACTTGTAGACAATTTATAACCCGTACATTATGCATGCTCCTTTTTCAACTATTGCATTATATTGACCACTCTATGACCGTCTGATAGTAACGCTCAGGACCATCCAACTGTCATTATTGGCCCATATGACTCAGATATTAATTTTATTTTATTTTAACTTTATCAATATCCTTTCCAAATCCCCAAAGCGGCGAAATCATCTAATTTAAATATAAATTTCAAATTTCATTATTTGTTCCATTAATTTTCAAAGGACCACCCATAACGGCTTGTCTCTAGGCTTCGGCTAACGGCTCATTCTTCATTCCAAACTCAATACCGAGTTTTCTTTATTAATTTTTTTTTTAAATTTTCTCAAAATATTCCTCGGGTCTATCTATATTATTTAATTATTCAATTAAACTAATAATTTATTATTTCAACAAATAGCAATAATCATCTCATCTGAAAAAAGTTGACAGTCAAAAATTAATACTTTTGAGATATAAAGATAATTGAAATGAATTTTGTCTTTATCATGACAGTTTTTTATTTATTTATAAAAATGGACAAATATCGAACCTTTGTGAACATGTTTAAGGGACTCAACCATCTATCAACTGTCCTAAATTGTATTGTGTAATGTTTAAATTTTAATACAGAAGCACAGTTACCGTAGCAAAATAAAAATATATACTATTGTTTTTTAATTAGGAAGCACAGTTTTCTTTCTTTCTTTATTTTAATATACTATTGTATTTAAAAAAAAAAAAATCGGCTATCACTTATCATCTAGGATTAATAAAAAAACTCTTAGCTGGTCATTGACTAGAATCATTCAATGTAATTATGTCGTAAATTCAATAAATCAACTTCAACTTTTATAATTTGACTCGTATAGTAGAAATAAATGCACACATGATGTTAACGTTTTTATCAGCTAAGTATAAAAACAAATAAAAAAATAAAATGTTTAAATCCACATATTTGATAATAATTTACTATATATAGGGAACACTTTTCATCATTTTAAATCATACAACGTTATGTCATTTCAGAAGAGATAGACACAAAATAATATTTTTTATTTAAAATTTAAATTAAAAAAATCTACCCACTTTCTCTCTTATGATTTCTATTACTTGAGTCTATTTCTTTGTTAAAATGACATAACTTATGTACTTTAAAAGTACAAACATCAAATATATATAAATATAGATAGGATATTCTTATTACCCATTTTTTCTACTATCATTCCACTATCACTCTAATCACCATTGGATTAGAGAAAAAGTTGAATGAAGAGAGAAAAATAATAATAACTTTTGAATACTCTATAAAGTGGTAGTGGAGTGGTAGTAGAAAAATAATATAAGGTGGTAGTAGAAAAATTGGGTAGTAGGAATATCTTACTCCATATATATATATATATTATCTTTCGTAACATATTTTTGCAGTTTTGTTTTGTTTTTTATTTTTGTACACATTTTTGTACTTCAAGCCGAGCAAGAGCAAGCTCCGACCGAATCAGATGTCTTCAAGAAGCCAGAAAACATGGATCCACTTTAAATAAATAATAAAAAAGAAAAACACTTTAGAAAATCTTTGTCTTAAGATGTAATGAAGTTTTATTTATAATATAATCCAAATCTAAAACATGCTTTTTCACACAGGCTTTCACACTCCCCTAGCTGCCTCGTAGTTCACTCTTCTTTGCCCTTTCTTCTTCCTCTCTCTCTCTCTCTGCATCTCTTTTGCTACACTCACCTTTCTTCTGAGAGTTAAATTGAAGCAGAGCTTGTTACTTGATATAGATACTAACTTAAAAATGAGGGGTCCTTTAGGTGCAGTAATAGGAAGCTATACATCAAGTGATGGTGTTACCCAAATGGGTGGAATCATAAGGCATAATAGGAAATGCAGAGACATCACTGTTCTTGTTATCTTTATAGCGTTTTGGATAGCAATGATTGTGAACTCCAGCTTTGGTTTCAACCAAGGGAACCCACTAAGGTAAATTATTTCTAAAGTTTCCCACTTTATCTAATTTAAGCATTGTATTAAGCTGCTAATGGAGTCTCTGCAATTAGCAAGTTGTGTTTTTTAATGTAAATTTTAACACATGGGGTACTGTTTTTCAATGGGGTTCTCTTGTAACGCTTATTCTTAAGGAAAGTTTGGTAATGGATGCATTTTTATTCTTAAGGGTCCATGGTTTTCTACTTTCCTTTTCTTTTTTTCTTAGCCTTTGTTTAATTTACTCAATTAAGAATTTAATTTAAAATGGGGTGTTCTGTATACCTTAGCATGCTTCAGATTGCATGAAAGTGTGATTTAAGACAAGATGTATGTCAAATCATTCAATTCTGTTATTAGCAAATGTATGCTTACTGGGTCTATCAACTATTACAATACTTTTTCAACTGGGTATCAATCTTGTTGTTTGTTTGGCTGCTGAAGGAAGGGCCGGCTTGGCTCAGTGGTAAGCATGCTTACCGTGATGTCCAAGGTCCCGGCTTCGACTCGGCCTCTCCGCAAAAGCGGGGGTAAGGCTTGACTCGTATGTCCTTCCCCAAACACTCACGAGTGGGTATTGAACTGGGTCGGCCCTTTTTGTTTGGCTGCTGAAGAACTTTAAGCAGGAAGTGTGACTTGAATGTGTTGTGGCATGAAGCCCTTTATTGTTATACTCCTGTTTGTTGTTATCATTGTGTAATTTGTGATCACTGGCATTATGGCTTACCAGGCTTACTTATGGGCTGGATTACAAAGGGAATGTGTGTGGGGACAAGAATGCAAACCCTGGCCTTCATGAATTGGAGCTCAGATATTGGCAAAATCCTAATCAAGTTTATCAGAGTGGATTGAAGGATAGCCAATTCAAGCTGGCCGATGCCCGCAGTATATGCTTGTCTGAATGCCCTATACCTTCTGACGATTCTCTTAACTGGGTGTGTGATTATCCTGAAGGAGATATCCGTCTGTC